>JANJYP010199544.1:0-25622 GCA_024605115.1 Rastrelliger brachysoma
AGATAGATAGATAGATAGATAGATAGATAGATAGATTTTGTTTAATGCTGTGTCAGGGCTGTCCAAGCAACTGCCTGTGGATGCTGGCCCAGATGTGATTGATGATGGCCCTTATTTTCTGCACTCTTTCAGGCGATTGAGCCCTCTGAAGTGTGGTGCTTCAAGGAGCTGTGAGATAACATTGGATGCGATTCCCTGCCACTCTCCTGCTAGGAGCCTCATTCATCATGAACATGGGATAATCATGTTACACACTTCACAGCAGGGCTCAAATATAATTCAACCCTCTTTCCAAAGGTGTTACAAAGGAAACACAGGAATAGTGCTCCTAACAGCTTCTAAAATAGGGCAAAAGAGTCTCACATACTGCCTAATCAGTTTTCCTATACAATGTGAAGAGGAGGAGAGGAGAGAGTATACTAGGGTAGCAAAGCTAAAATGAGCTGAGGTGAGTTTGGCCCAACCCCAGCCTCCCACCCAACTCTTCATTCCTACACACTTTTTTGTGTGAGAAACCAGTTTGATTTCCAGGTCCTGATGGGTTCACTGGCAGATGGGACTGAAACTCTCACTCAGCACCTCTGTTCCCAATTGCTTATGGAGAGGCAGGAATTTATTGTGACCACCCAATTGTTTTTGATACGTCTTGACCAGTTTACCAAAGGTATTCCCACATAGCAATTATTGTGTGAATAGACTTATTATAGGTCGACCACATCTGCAGGTCAAAGATACAAATAACTTCACATACAGAGGTCTCTGTTGCTGATGAAATGCACCTTTTGGCTGTAGTATAAATGTATTATTATTGAGAATTGCTCTGTGTATAAAATGTTGTTTTCAAATTGCTGAAAAATTACTGCTTAGATATTGTTGGGATGCTCTAAAAATATTGGTAACATCCTATTTTAACTCCCATTCCTGTATTGTGACAAATATGAGTGATTACAACACCTCTCATAAGCATGAGTAAGCATAAGCAAGTGTTAGTTTATGGTATGATGGAAGACACATTGAATATATGTTAAAAAAATTAACATTTCTTATAGTTTTTTTTTTTTTTAATTTCCAGCTGTTTAATTGTAAATTGTTGCACATTTAAATTGACAAAAGTCTTATTCCATTTTCTGATGAGACCAGTAACAACTGGACTAGTGTCAGAATAAATATAATGTAATATATATTATTAAGTAAAATTTCCACATGTTAGACAAGAAATAATTCATCAGTGTCAGTTCTCATGTGTCTTCCTTAATTCCATTTGTGTATCTAGTCTGTATTACTCATCTTTTCTTAATTATGATACATCGTTTTCTGTAAACAATGAGATGCCTGTTAGTTGTTGAAACATGTGTTGATCTTGATGATGCATTTGGTTGCCACAGCCCTTTGTAAGCACAGGACACATGTTTCATATTCCTCTCCTTTAATTAGGCTGGACTGGAAAAACTGACCACATTCCACTTTTTTTTTCTGCTGTTGGCCTGTGGAAAGGTGTGTGTGGTGGGCCTGAAAGATTAATGCATTCATGGCATCTTTCTCTCTACCTGCAAGATTTATAACCAAGTATGTTCAACACACCACAGTGGTCAGACATTTAAAAAGAATGTAAAACAAGATTTAATTTTCAAACATCTGACAGTTTGGTTACTAAGGCTTTTACTGTACCACCAATAAACAAACACACTTCTTTTCTTTGACTATTTGAAATGTCTTGAAAATGAACTAAAATATTCTCTGTGGTGAAATGCCCAGCCTATAGGCTTAAATAAAGTAGTTTATGTTTAACTGTATTTCACCAACTATGCCTAAATTTGTACTGCATTTCTTAACAGAGCAGATATTCACAAGATCGAACTGAGAGGGTGGTTGTATTACATATGGTTTTACCAGTTTAGTGCCACTGTAGGCAGAGCAGGCACAATATATCAACACACTAAGGATTAGATACTGTCACTTTATATTTGCTAGTACACACAGCCCTTTTTAGCATGTGTTTACTGGAACATTTAAAAATCTGGTTTTAATGACTCTTAGTAATGGGAGATGAGCAACAAGGTAAAATGAATTATAAATACTGTGCAGTAACTGAGATGCACAAAATATTTGTCAGAAATGTGTATGGAGTCTGCATCACTTGACCTTAAGGGAGAAGGGCTGTAATAGTGTCAAATGAGTCAACATTTACAATGAAACACCTGAACAGAGTTCCAGTAAAAACAGAGATGGGCTGGGTTTCCCGTCTTAGAGAAAAATACACAAAAACGCTCCTCTATTTTTTTTCTATTAAAAGACATCTTAAGAATAAGCCTCTTTTTGGGGCTTTCTCACCTTGTTTGTTTTCCCTAGAAATTCAATGATGTAAAAAAAAAAGACTGTAAAAGTGGAAAATAAGAGGCTGTGGTAAACAAAACGAACAGGGGCAGTAAAGAAGATGCTGTCCTGACTCAGTGTCTACAACAGATGATCACTGTTTTCGTCTTTCTCCATGCTATTATAGGAGTCATCGGTTAAGTAGAAATTATAAATATAATGGTAATAATAAAAATATAAAGCAGTGAGCTCATAGACCTAATGACACAATGATATAATGTTGCTTTCCATCATCATTATCCATGAAAATATGAAGAGACATATGTATTGGATTTCCTTAAGTAGATACAGCATATATAGCATTTGCCAACTATGTCAACCAAGTACAAATGTTTATTTTAAAAGTGATGTTTGAATATTGTTTTGCTTCCATATACTTGTAGACTTGGCTCAGCAGGCCAGTCTGTCTCTGAGACATGTTTAGATCAAAAGCCTGGATTCAATTCATGTTCTGTAGGAGACTATACTGGGACAATGTGAATACAAGGAAAGCCATGATAAGAGAATCTGTGTCACCATATCCAAGTAAAATAAGCGAAAGACTAGCACAACTTTATTTTTTAACATGGCCATGGAACATCAGGTCTGCCCAGTGGAAAAATACTGAAGGTAATATTGAATCCAGGCAGACACTTCTTTAGTCCTGCTCGAAGTTTTGGGAAATTCATATTTATACAGGATTGTGTTTCATGTGCAATAAAACACCTTTTGAGTTACTCCAATAGCATATGAAATTCTTGAATCTCTATTGCAAAGCCTGCTAGCTCAACTAAGTCTGTCTAAAAGCCAGACTGTATAACTGGACTAAGGATTTAAACTCAAAATGCTATTGCTGCTCAGCTATGTGACATGATTTATTTAATTCCAATTAATGCATAAAAATAGTGTTGCTTCAAGTGTCAATATTACTTACAATAAGTGTCAACAATATAACAATATGATTATAATAGTGTAGTGACAGAATTTGTCTATGTTACTATGTTATGTGAAGTATGTTGGAAAAATGTAATAACGACAATTGAAAGGGAAACATCTATTAATATTTGAATTGTTTTTTTTTTTTTTTTTTTTTTTACACTGGCAGCAATTAATGACGTTTCAACTTGTAATATTTATATGAACTTTCATTTTACAAGAATTAATTTGCTCAGAATCCAACACTGGAACAGTTATGAATCCAGTGAGGGTGATGATGAAAATTCAATATTCAACTTTGCTGTAAGGGGACAACAGTATACAAGTGAAATCAATCAATCAATCAACTCAGTGTAAGCCAGCGAGTGTGACTAAGGAGAGTTATAAAAGTCTTCTTGTGTCTGGACGCTATGGGAGGGACAATTTTCTATTCCTCCTTAAGTAAATACTACATATGCAGTGGGTATTAGGCTCCATCACAATTCCTGGCAGGCTCTTGCTAATGGAAGCATGGTCTTGAGTGGACGTCACAAGTAAAAGGCTGAACAAAGAGGCCCTTTCTGTGGACCAAAAGGTGCTGAAAGGCAGGGTGAGGGTGGCAGGGCTGTGTGGAGCACCACTATCATGCTAGGCGTCATATATACCAAAGCTCACAGACAAAGGTGAGGCATATTATCCTCACTCTATTGCCTGAGATGTCTATAGCATACAATCAAATTTATGAATGGTACTAATGATATATGGAGATTTAGTCTTCAAAATTAGCAACAGGATAGTAGACCCTTCAGATAAAAATTAACAGAGATTATACACAGCATTTTACTAAATATTTATAGTCAAGCACAGAAAATTTCATTGGTGCAGAAAAGCAAAAAAGTTCAATTCTGGCCAGTTGTCTGGATTGAATGATGGGGTATAAAAGTAGACATGGCAAAGTTTTATACTTCATTGATTCTCTGTGCCACAGTGTGGCTTTTTTGCATCACATAACATAATTCAGACCATATGTGTCTGGTTGAATAGGAAGAGGTGAATGTCTGAGATAATTATGATGGAGCATAAAATATAGTTTCTCAAAACAAGTATGGAGAGAAAAACAGGGTAAGATGACTCGTTCCCAGAAACTAACTAACAAACAACTTGTCTTGTATGACTTAATTTCCTTCTATCTGCAAAATTTTGATTCAAAGTATTGTCAAACATTTCGAAATCCATTTTCAACAAAAATATGAATATTAAGAGAACAATTAAAGAGTGAACAAGATACATAAGCTCTTCTACAAATATGATTCTTTGTGTATGTTCCTGATATAGAATTTATGTTACATACTGCTTCAGCCACTGTTATTATTCTATAGTTTTAAGGCTTCATGATGGAGTAAAAAAAGTGGATGACAGGAATTGCTGATGCTTCTTCAACAGTATGGTTGCTGGGAAGTGCGAACTAGCATTACAAAATGTGAAACACTTTTACAAAGTCTGAGCCAAATTTGCATTATAGAAAAAAAATGTATATATCACAAAACAAATTTACACTTTAGAAAACAATCAAATCCATCAGATTGGAGCTTTGTGGACCTGGACAGCTACCACACAGTGTGGCAGGTACTCTAGTATTCTATCCATCATGTGTCACCATGACAACAATTGACAACAACAACACAAATTAACCTCAGTACGTTCCCATTCCAGTATTTGTTTCACTACTTGTAAATATGTCTCAGCGCTTGTAAAAATGTTTTGTATCTTTTTAATTTGTTTTCCCAAATGTAAATTTGTCTCAGACTTTACCACATTTTGTAATGTTGGTTAGCTCTTTCCAGTCACTGTACAACAGGGATAAGACCAGAAGTAGGCCCCCTGCACATTTTTGAAAGCCCTGAAGCTTTTGATTAAATGTTTTTGATGCATAAATTCAATTTTACTTTAATGTAATTGAAATATACATTATGTGAATTTATATTCCACATCTTGTTGGCATCTGCTGTTTGACACAATTCTCTGAACCAAAACTAATAATATTTGAATTCAGGAGGGAAACATGTAAAAGAAATGAAGAGGGTTTACTCTGTGTGCATTTTAATCATGGGCATGGCCTTGCCATGACCTTCTTATAACCTGATTAAAGCCTGTAACTGGAGGATGATGTGTACATACACTTGCCCTCTTTCACAATTCTTAAACTCTGTCTCGTTACTTTTGGTTGCAGTTGCATGTGGGTCAACAAGAGGCTGAATGGGTGGCGATACTGTCCAATTTGGCACCTCTCTGGGTCTGTGAACAAGGAGAGCAGAGCGTGCTAACCAAAGTAAAGCCTCAGAGCCACGCGACAGGACCCGTGGAGCCACTCGAGTGATCCCCAGCCACCACATACAGTATGCCTTTTACCTCCTTGTGTGTACACAAAGGGGAACTTATCCGAGTGCCTCCGCCCCCGCCCTCTCCCTTTCACCCTTCTCCTTTCCTCCTTTGGCTCTCCCCACCTTGTTCCTCATGCCTTTCATAATGAGATGGAGTCATGTCCTGCCACTGCATAATAAAAACCCACCCCACTGCCACACAATCACAGCAGGCCAGGAAGGAAAGATCATCTAAAATCAATCCAACAGAAGATGCGTGACCTGATATTATAGACTGAAAGAGAGCAAAGACTTTCTTCCACCTTTTTATGCTCTAGGAGAAGCAGAGCCCCAAGTGGATCTGTTCATTATTAAAAGGAAAGTTTAACCTGTGGTCATGCAGAAGTTTCACATTATACAATATACTTTTGTATGCCAAGTTTGAAAGAATTATAATATAACTCTCTAATATAATAATCAAATGGCAGTTAAAACATTTATATGTAAGAAGTTAGGAGTTATGAAGCTGTTGTGTCATCAGTAAAAGTAAATTACAACTATGATTGAAGCCATCTGAAGGTCAACATATGACCTCTTAACATGTGGTCACAGCTTAAGTCTTAAAGTCACCGCTGAAGTCTGACCATCCATCTACTCCCATTGTGTCTGAACTCCACCGGCCATGTGTGCTCGATCTGTCACCAGCAGAGAGTACTGTAAAATGTTACGTTTCCTCTGGCAGTGCCTTTACAACACAGGGGCATGGAGGCCACACACAGCTCCCAGAGATCCAGCAATGAGAGTAAATAAACCAGGGGAGCCATCCCTGACACCATGTGTGGCAACGTACAGTGCAGACGGGTGGGAAAACAAAGTCAGGTCAAGCATGATTACCACTTCACCTTTTCTCAGGATATTCTGTTATAATTATGTGTGGTGGAGGCTTAATCTAATGACCTCCCTGTGAGATCATAATTGAGCTTGACCAACAAACTTTTAGAAATCTTATTTTTAATAGTCATGTACCATAGTCATGTAACTTGACTTTTTTCTTATACAGTTGGTAACTTTTTGGGTGTTTGTCATGATATTATATATAATTCACAACTGAAGCTTTTTCAAGAAAATCAAATGTTACCCTGTTATTTAATTATGTGGACATTGGACTTTGCTGTAGTAAACAGTAGTATTTAACCAAAAAGTTGTTTCAGATTTTGCAGTATCTAATATGACATACTGATATGCATGCATAATGTGGTAAGATGATTAGTATGTAACTAGCAGAAAATAAAAACATGTAGGCATTCCTCAATTAATTTTTGAGGATCCACAAACAGCACTGACCTAGGTTCAAACCATTTGATGTATTTACAATTGGTTTAAATGTTTGTATTCATAATCGGTTGCTGTGTGATAAGCAAGTGTTAGAGAGTGTTAGATTGATCAAAGTGAATCATGTTATGGAAGAATGCTACCAACCTAGTTAGACAGGTTGACAATTAATTTTGGTAAAAACTGCACAACCAGAGTCTGAATATTGTTGACTATTCAGTTTTAAAGGACCAGATCGAAGTCAGATGTTTAGGGGGATACTCAAGTAAGTGCCAATCAAGACAGATTGTTTATCCAAGAAAGGCCTGGTAAACATGCTCCCAAGTTCAGCCCTTCTGCAGGTTCTCCTCGTGTGTCATGAAGTGCCGAGGAGAATTCACCTTACAGTATTCCAGAGCCAAGCAAACCATCGTCACCAGTATTGGGAGTGACAATGCTGACATTTCAACAGCTATACACTACAAAACACACATGTCTAATCTGTATCCCTAACTAGGATTTGCCTCCAAATTGCTCCATTGCCTGTGGTCCTTCTGTTTGTTGTTGTCCATTGCTGTGCATAGACTTTAAATAAACACAGCTTTGATAAGCAAGGGGCCAGACAGTAACCTCTGACCCATAGCAGTTCCGATCGGGGTCCCAGGGCATGAGGTTCACCAGGTGACACCAGCATAGCTCGGAATTAGCGGAGAGATTTATAAACACTGCAAGTGGATAAGGGAGTGATGGTAGGAAATTGACTTTGTCCAGAGTGTGTTGACCGAAATGAGAGCAGAGGTTAAGAGGCACAAGACCCAAAGGCAACTTGGGATGTGTGATTTTTCTCATCCAGATTTTCAAAAATGTATGAAAGCTTTGCAGTGGTGATTGTTTCAGAAAAGCAAAGTTGTCAAAGAAATGTAAAAAGTTCATCATGTCACAGTATTATAGACTTTGTGTAGTTTCTTCCTACTCTATATTTACTATCCACCTACCCTCACTGAACATATTCTTCCTCAAGTGTTTTTATAAACACACTATTAAAATTAAAACAGTTTCCCTACATGTTCCACAGCAAATTGAGGAAAATAATTTTATATTAAATAAATATTTCCTTCAGCAGAATAAGGGTCCTTGGCTTATTTGTAGTGGATTTAGCCATAGGTGAAGCCAGCCAGTGACCGTCTGAGGCCTCTTTGTAGGCTGTTTAACATGCACCAAACCACAAATTATCATTGGAGCAGGACAGGTCTCCTGCACCATAACCAGACTAGCCTCTGCCTCCCCAAAAGTTCAGGATTTTATGGCATGTGTCTAAATAAAAGTATTTGGACACTGTCAGACAGGAGCCGTGGTTAAGCATACATAGGAGAAAATCAAATCTCACACCTGCATGTGTAAGTGATATAGGCTGCTGCCAGGGCAAATACAAAATACTTTCTCAAATAAATCTAAAATGTTAACTTTTTGTATGACTAATGTTCAGCATATCTCCATCTTGGCCTGTATTTGCTACATATGCTATTCTCTTACTATCTTGATTTTATGGTCACCACTCAGCTTTCCCTTCCTTTTCCTACATCCTGTTCTCATCATGTCTTTGCTTAATTCAGTAAACTTCTTTTTCACAGTAAATGAGGTGTGCTGTAAAGTAAACATCGTGTAGAAATGTTTACTTATGTCTGTATAATTTCTGGTTGGTACAGTAGTCACACTTATGCTGTTAGAGTGCTGGGTGGAAATCTTTCCAGCGGTTCTTAGTCATTTGTAACCATCTACCAGGGTGGGATTGCTCGTTTTAATATCCCCTTGCCTGTTCAAGGAATAAGGGATATTTCAGCCTCTACTGGTGGCTAAAAGTTTTATTATTATTGTTCATATGCTATGCAAATGATGCTCTACAGAGCAGTAATTATGGATGTTCTTATTGTTTTGGGTACTTTGAATACAATGAAACAATATTATAATATCTATACAAAACATTTAATGCAAATGCAGCACAAAAACAAAAACCAATGAGAAGAAAAACTTACCAGAAGAGAATTAATATTAATAGTTACGCAAACAATATACATTGCAAGATCCTGGAACACATTTTAAAAGTTAAACAAGTTTAGAGATACTGTATGTATTTAAATTGTGCAAATAGTAAAAAAAAGTGTTTGCTTCTTCTCTGATAAAATCTTTACTTTGTCTATGAAAACTATGAAAAACTCATGAACTGTAAAATGGCATTTAACAATGTTCTCCACAGAATGGAGATCGTCAACTGAAACAGAAATGTAGTGCAGAGTATCATCTGCATAACAATAGTGTTATTACATAACAGTGAATACAGACCAAGCTCTGAACTCTGGAGACATCACAGCAATTATTCTCTCTTCACACAACCTCTGAGAGAAACAACATGATCTAAGCATGTTAGATACTCTGCAAACCAAAGAAAAAACTGGCAGAAAAAGATTTTAACATGTCAGTATTGATGTGTGATCAACCATATCAAAAGCTACACTTAATTGAGAAACTGCGAGATGTGTTTCCTGTTTTTTTTACCTTATTAAAATTCTTTAGTTTCAAACCTTCTCTCAGCCTTTTCTCTTTTTCTCTTTTCTGTGTCCACCTGTACCTTTAAGCACAATACATCTAATATTATTTATCTCTGATATAAACATAAACCCTAGCACAGTGTCTTATACAAATTGTGGAAACTTTATACTGAAGTGAGCCACCATACTTTTAAGGGTTACTCTTTTTGTGCCACACTGCTTGATGAAAAATCTGTTTTACCAGTATGATGTAGGTATAGCAATGTTAGCCTATAAGTCAGTGTACACCAGCCAACATTAAGATTCTGCTCTTGGCATGCCATGTTGATGACATCAGTAATTTGTCACTCTGCAGACATAGTGTGATTTATGGCTTTTCCCATGCAGCAAAACGTGCCCTTGGTGTTTCTTTATTACATTTAAAACCTATTACTGTAAAATAGGGAGATTACAGCATAATACATGCTTGGAAAAGAGCTGCAGGTTGAGCAAATACGGTGTGTTTTATACTAATAAAGTAGCTGGGTTATGGGTAAATGTTTATATTATTTTACTGCTTGCCTTGAGGAGGGAAAAGATTTCCATTAATAACTAGAATGATGAATGTGAGTAATTACCTTGTATTGTAAGCAATATACTTCACCCCCTAAAGCTTTACACTGTTTTATAATTTGGATTTCCCACTCATGGACTAATGTTGAAAAAATGTGTCTGTTTCTAAGGGTGTTTTTCTCCTTGTTTTTTCACTTTTTATGTCACGTCAATGTTCTGACTTTGTTTTTGAGGACGGATTTTCTTTTAAAGTTCTGCACACAGTATGTGATGGAAAGTACACAAAAAAGCAAGCAGTAGATAGGTGAAGGACATCTGAATTACTCTAATAGGATATCAAAAAGACGCTTTAATATAATGATTACCCTAACTAGCACTTTCATGCCTGGTGAGCAACCAGCTCAATGGTCACTTTTTGTATATTTGTATATGTGATTGATTTGCAGAAACACATTCTTGTAAAGGCCACCAGCATTGCTCTCTGAGGGGTGCTGACACATCATGTCTATCAACTCCAATATGGTTGTCAGCACACAGCACACCATCTTTGCCAGCTGTCTTCTCCTGTCTGACCCACAACTGCTTTCTTGTCTTGTACAGTACTAGTGGAGAGGCACAAAACAGGAAACTATACAGCTAAAAATGTCTTTTAGCCAATATTGACACACACTCAGTTTGATTGCATTTAACTGAAGTGCTGAAGGATCATCACCACAGGGGATATAAGTCAAATAAATGTTACATTGGTACATGTGGATCCTGCTGAAGGATGTTTATATGTGGATCCTTGTTATTTATGTGCCAGCATGCATGTTCCCATCTTGAAGTAATGACATCCAGTCAGTTAACAACAAGTGAAAACAACCTGGAATGTGCAGTTCATATTGATAACTTCCCTTTGAGAGGATGTGAAAACCCTGTGCAGAAAAAGAAAGAAGAAGAATCAGTAACCTGTACACCCAGCAGACACCAGGTAGGTGGAGGCCTGTAATGTGCTAATAGGTAGAATGAGTCTCACAGTTGTCAGCACTAGATTGATGAGAGTCAAGGGAGCATCAGTGTTGATCCTGAATGGGTTAATGTCAGCTCTGAGGGCAGGAGGCAGTCTTCACTGGGAGTCCCATCACCATGGTCAGTCTGGAAGTAAGTAAGAAGTATTCATTAATCACAGTCCTAATTTGTTTTCTCACTGCCATGCTGACACATACAGAATATTATTACAGTGTCAGTGAGGTGGGAATCTCAATGGTTACATGTGCCACCGTAGTGCATGCTAAAAGGCGCATTGTTAGTGTATCTGGTGCCATTTACAGTGTGTATTTATTAGCTCTTACTTTCATTTATATATAGATGTCAATTTGTGGAAAAGTATAAAGGAGTAGATATCATTGTTTGAAGGATATAAAAGTCTACTGAGCAAACTCAGTATTTACATGTATAAGTAATACAATTAATTATAAAAAGTTTTAAATTGTGCTGCTGCTGATGGTACAACGTACATAAGTGTATATGGACAAGTGCATTAGCAGTTAAAATTTAATCCCCAGAGGTACCTGGGTTATAGTATAGATGTCATGAAATCAAAGAGCAGTTTACATATCAATGGTATCATTTTCTTGCTGAAAAAAGGCTTATTTTTGTTATCCACAGTGAAACAATGCAGTAACCCTAGTGTGACTAACTGTGAAGAGATAAATGTACTGTTATTTAATATAATGTAACATTAATTTATCATTTATAATTTTTAAAAGTAGAACTTGAATTGAATCAGTATTATGGCATGTGAATACTTATAAGAGTCTTTAAATTATACTAACATCTTCATCACTCAGCCTTCAAAATTCATACTGCTATTTCACAAAGATTTACACAGTATCAAATGCTTTATTACAAATTTTACTTTAGAGAATGGCAAAAGACTTAACAGACCCATCTAGGCCAGTTTCTTTCCTGCTGAGTTAATAATGATATTTGCGTTGAGCAAATGTACTGACCTAGGAGTTAAACCAAGGAAAATACTCCACATCTCCTCCCTTATGTGTTTTAGCTTAGTGAAGTCAAAATGATGATGAGCTACAGCCTCATCCATCAGAGACGCTATATATTAAGTCAGTATACAACGTCTGAGGACTTGTCCTCTTTTCAACCAAGCTCAGTTCAAATGGTCAACTCACTGGAGGAGAAAGTTGTGTCTTAGTTATCTTTTTTCATTCCAAATATTGTTGCATGAGATAGTTGCAGTGCCACAATGAAAACTCACACAAAAGGAACAAATAAATGAAGGCATCATACATAATACAATTGTGAGAGAAATAGCTGTTCTTTAATGTTTAAATCCTTATACTATCTTGAAACCAACTTACCTGCATGTGTTTGTTTTAATTAGACTAATTCACAGATTTCTTTGTAAAACCATTTTATTTTTCATATTCCAAATGGTCTGATACAGCTAATATTTATTAAACAGTTTACAAACAATAAAGCAATTTTTGTACATCAAAAACATAAGAGAAAAAATTGCTAATAATTCACAGACAGTTATTGTGCGATCATATATTTTCAAATATTAGAGTATCATTAGACATCATGAACATCAATGTAAAACTTGAACCTATCTGTAACAAATACAATATGCTTTGCTTAACGTTCAATATATTCACCTAAACAGCCTTTTTACTTTTCAAGTTGTGCTTTATTAAAGAAAGAGCAGAGAAAGTGAAAGGCCTTATTGTGTGGCTTCAGCAGTAGCAGATAAGGCTAAAGGTTGCTATGGAAACGCAGCCACCTGGAGCCAGAGTCCAATTTAGTGAAACCACAAAGTCAACATGAACGTGTGCTATGGTTCAGGGAGAATGAAAAAAAAGATGTGATTACGCAGGCAATAATCAGAAGTCAAAATATATAAACTAAAAGCCTCTGGATACAGTGACACATCACCATTAATTTCCATCAGTTCAGGTAAACTATCACTCTGGGGCACAGGCGGAGGCACGATGACACATTTACAGTATATATAATGTGAGACTGTCACTACTGCAGAAACCATATCCTTTTATTTATCCAAGGCAAGGCCAAATGTTGCAATGGTTACGTGCTTCCTTTAAATGTTTTAAATCAACCACATCTTTTGGAGTGGAGACATTAAACTAAAATATTCACAGTCTTACCAGTGTCTGACATGAGTACTGTGAGGCAGTGAATAATACTGTAGAAATGGAAAAGACAGAGATGGCTTTTAGGGTTGTGTTTGACAAGCTGCAGCCAGCTTAATATCTTTTGCTATATTCAAAATGAACTTTCATTAAATGGTTAAAAAAAAGGCCTCTATTTCAGGGTAGACTGTTAAAAATATGTAAAGCTATATGTATAGTATACAATATTTTTAACCCTAATCCAATATATGTAATTTAATACATCTAAGACATAACATAAAAACTGTGGTTGCCACATCAGGTTACAGTCACAGTATATCAGTATTTTTCTAACCCGTACACCCAGATGGAGAGGTTTATCAGTCATCGATATTAATCTGACCAAAAGAATTAAATTAGTTTCAACATTAAACACATGATATTATATGAGGAGATAAAATGTAACTTGGGCAGCGCTGCTTGAAACACTGCAGCAGGCCTTGCTGTGTTTTCTTATCTGGCTGTGATTAGGATGCAGTGGGCTGACATTGATCAGACTGCTGTAGCCAAATTATGCCTGACCAGCCACAAGTCTGGTGTGCAGTTAGACTCCAACAAATGCAGGCCAAAGTGATTTCCTTGGTTGCATCACATGTCGCATTGAATGGTACTGTAATTATGGCATAAATATTCAGCACATGCCTGACATGAACATTGCTTTCCTGGTGAGGTCTTCTTCCTCTGTGAGCAGGCTTTTCATAATGAACTGGAGCTTTTGAAGGCAACAATACAACATTATTACAGTCCTGTGCAGTAAATGGTGGTTGAGATGATTCTGAGAGAAAAACAAATGTGTGAAAAAAAGAACTTAAAAGAATAGTTCACCCAAAAATTAAATTCAGTCATTGTTGACTCACCCTCATGCTGATGAGGAAAAGATGGGTAGCTTTTTTTTTTTTATAGATTTTTGGTTTTCAGAAAACACTTCTGAGGAAGACTGCAGACACAGTCGAAACTGTCAAGCAAAGTAACATCTTTCCTATTCATTGTCTCACAAAAGAAAACCAAAAGTCTATATTCTAAAAAGACAAAATGAACATAATCAGTCTAGGTAGTTTTTTATTCCTCAAAGTTAAGCTGGAGACCCAGAGGATTTTTGTCCTGTACTGGAATCGGCATAATGACAGTCGCTGGCACTCGGGATGAAAAGGGTGATTAAAGTACACAAAAACTTAATTTAGTACATTTTTGTAACCTAAACAGTCACTATGCCTGAGCCTGTCTGGATCGTGCGTGCACACACTATAGGGGCTGCACAATGAAAACTCGTGACACACATTTTTTCTTTTTTCTTTCAAAGTTTCACATGACTAGTGCAGGCAGGCCCCTCTTGTGTTTGCATGTAGCTTGGATGCAAACAGCAGGATGTACATAATTATGTGCATCTGTCCTGAGTTCTCGTTGATCTTGTTTGCCATGGTTTCCATGTTGCAAGCATGCAAAATGTGCTAAATGAAGATGTTTCGAGTGAACTCTGAACGTTACCCCTTCAGGAAACTTGTATGGGGCAAGTGTAAAGCACGTTCATGGTGAAAATTTCAGCAATATTTTGTCACATTTAGTTTAAAACAGTGTTTTAAAAACGGTGTGGATTTTTCAGACTGCCCTTTTTGCACATTTATAACAATATTTGTCACCTTAGAGATATTTTAAAGCACGGACATGCTTTACAAACGGCGCCCCATACACTTGGATTGCAGCGGACAAGCAGTATGGAGGAAAATTATTAAATTTTTGTGTACTTTTATGGACCTCATCATCTCGAGCGCAAGTGACACTCATTATGTGGATTTTGGTGGATGGTGAAAACCCCTCTGGGTCTCCAGCTACACTAAACAACTAGCTGTTCATCAGCTTGAGGGTGAGTTGATAATGAAATTCATTTTTTGGTGAACTATTCCTTTAAGGCACTGTTCTTAGTACTAAGTGCTTATGACTGATACATATCATCACTTTAAATGCAAGATTATTGTGAACTGTAATCATATAAAAAGAATAAAGTCTTACATTTTTTTGTTAAGGTCTTATTGTTGCTATATATGAAATTACCTTATAAGGTATAACATAACATACTCTTGAGTCCTCAGCAAGGTCAACAGCCAAAATATTTAATACCGTTAAATCTCTGATCTTCATTTATAGCTCATCTGACAGCAGTATGAAATATTTCACCATTTTGCTCCCCTCTCCATCATGCCTGTCCTAAAGCAAAAGTTCAAACAAACAATCATAGTCATGAAGCATACCACAATAGCCATGGTAATGTCATTATCAGCCCACACTCACTAGGTATCAAGGTTAGATAAATAGATTCAAAGAGCAAAAAGTCTGATGTTTAAAATAGAAATGAAAATATGTATGAAATAACTTTACATGAAGTGCTTATTTTTTGATAGGTAAACTCCTTGGTAACTGGAGTGCAGGTGTTTTTACATGTTCTTATGCTGTAGGGTTGTCATTCCCAAGTCAGTTAATCAGCAAAATACAGCAAGGAGTTGGCTCTTTATTTATTTATTTATTTATTTTACTGACCTCATTTTTCAATTGACCGTTTCTTAACCAGTCAGTTTTTAATCCATCATTCACCACAGAGGCAATAGATCTGCCTCACCTTCTAAATGAGGAGAACTACAGATATCTAGTTAGTTTGCCATTTTGCTAACTGTCATATGACTGGAGGAAACATGACAAATGAGGCTCATGTCAACAACCAAAGCAATCAGTATAACTTGTTAGAATTGATATGTAGGAGTTGTTTTTTCTTACATCAGTCTGGAGAAAAGTCCTTTACACTGCCAGTTTTAGCATGGGTGACTCCCGCCACTGGTGTGGTACCTGTCCAAGAACAACTTGTCTGAGGTCGCTGCAGAGCCAGAGTCTGACACAGTGATTATAGGTGGTGCTCAGGGTGAGGAAAGCTGCGGTTTTCATGCTGAATATCTGAGAAATCCATTGTGAGCTTCACCTTTTCTAAGGTAGTGCTCAACTGAATTATTTGCCACAGGGAGGAAACAAGTGAGTCCCCAGCCTGCTACCAGGAGCTATATCTCAGCCATGCTACAGTGTGGATATAGGCCTGGGTGTTAATGACTCACATTCACATCTGTGGTATGCATTTCCAGGTTTTTTCAGTTCATTTGTTTGAACAGGGGATATTGGAAGTCTGCAACAAGCTGAGTTATTTGTTAATTTCAGCATGAGTGAAAAGGGAAGATCTGAGTTTAGGTGTCACTCACTTTGCTTTGCTCCTAAGTGAGTGAGGAAAAAGAAACTATAATCCACACTCCAATGGAACCATTGTGTATGGCAGCACTTACCTCATGTGTACCAGCAGGGACCTTCCACGCAAATCTCCATGATGGAGGAATTGAGATGTGGGAAGCGCCTGTGGATTTGGAAAAACTATATCTACCTGAAGAGCCATAATGTCAAGCATGTTACAGTCCATCAGCTGGATACCTGCCATGAAAAACATCTACCAAGAGGGCTCTAGAGAGCAGTTTCACAAACTTTGAGGTCCTTTTTTTTCCTCTCTTTTCAGACAGAACTGTCTTACGGCATGCTATAGCAGGCTCACGCAAAGATCATACACCTGACATGTAACATCTTGTGTGTGTGTATATGTGTGTGTGTGTTTGTATGCACGCATGTGTGTGTGTGCATGCATGGATGAGTGTGCATGTATGATGGGAGTGACGGTGGACCAACATATGTGTGGCATGTTTTGAGGAGAAAACGGTAAGCAAGATATGTGTATGGACTGTCAAGACGTGTTTCGTATTGCTCAAGACACATTGTAAACTTTATCAGTCACCCAATAAATCCTGCTGGGGGGAAAACACAACACAAGATATATGGCTGTTTAATGAACGTGAGCCGAGGTGGAGGTGTAGTGGACTGGAGAGAGTCTGAATGGGGTGCATGGGTTCAGTGAGAGTCGGGTGTAATCCACTGGGACTCTGCTCAGCTCGGTGAGCACTGGCATACATGGAGGTAGACACAAGGCCTTAGTCACAAGGGGTTAATTGTAGGTGTTTAAAGAGCACATGTCGTTAAAGAGCTGGTGGGTGGAAAGAGTTCTATTTATACATGGCAGAGGTAATGAGGTGAAATTATTCTGTCCGACAGAGATGGGATGTGACCACAGTGGGCTGGTGGAGACTCTCCTGCCCTGGCTCGGACTCCTGAGAATGTTTTCAGTCCAAATACGGGCGCTGAAACGTAAGCTTGCTAATTAATTCCCATTTACATACGGCCAGCTGTGGTTTCCATTGCACCCTACAGGCCAGGCGCCCTGTCACAGCAGCAGGCGATTGATTGACTAATTAATGATTCCCCAGATGCAACAATTATACCGAAATTAACTTAATAGGACTCAGACGGTATTACAACACAGCAGTGTTTTCATAACTCATGTTTACATGATAACAAATACAAACACAGGCATATACATGGCAACAAATAAGGATTAGGCGTTTAATTCTGGAGACAGTTTTACTTTTAGAGTGATTTTGAGGGAGGTCTGTAACTATTTGTTTAACACAAAATTGTGTGTTTACAGCGCTGTATCTACTGTGGGAGACTCATTTGGGATGAATCCATTTCTAACATTTGTAGCCTGATTATAAGTACACTCTTTGCTCCACTAGAGGGAGCAACTCCATAGGGATCTGATACAAATGACACTGTATGATATTGTACCAGTCACATACCTCCCCTGTAACAGCAAGATATAATTAATTTAGATTTTATCACAGCCTTCAGCACATGCAGTTTTCCTTTTAATTCCCAAGACTGGCCACTCATCAAGTGAAGCATAATAAGGTTAAAGTGAAACATAATAAGGTTAATGTGGAGTATGAGTATGAATGAGCATCACACGGCGAAGTAGGTTGAGCTGTTTGACAAAAAAATTATCTGAACCCATCAGAGTGTATCTATGCAGTTATTCTGAAAGTTTTGCTATCTGCACAATGAAAAAACAGTTTCCTTTCTCAAAAATAAAATAGTTTAGTAACTGAGAAATGTACACAATCAAAGGCTTGCTGAAAACTATTAGTGATCTTCAAACAGTTACAATATTCAGTGTGGGTATTTAATTTTTAAAAAAACATAATACTGCATGTTAGTATTTTCATGTGTTACTGTCCTACTGTATGAACATCTTCAAGTGATATTATTTGATATTATTTCATTCAGGTTATAAACTCCCCTTTATGATTAAATTTATAGCGGAAATAACATGCATGCTGTGTACTTCAGTGGTCAGTAAGATGTGGTCCCTGGCTAGGTCTGTGGCTCATTCTGTACTGACTGTTGATGGACCCTGAATGGAATACGGCCCTGAGGATATCCATAGGGAAGAGCTTGTGGTTTCCAGAATCTGATCATTGGGAAGGCACATGTAACCAAAGAAAAAAGAAAACAGCAAACTGACCAACTTGCCAAAATCATCATGAAATTTCTCAACCCCTCTAAATTGCCAAGGGAAGCCAGATCTCCTTCCTTTGCTTGATAGTTTGCTTAAATTACCACTCAACTTCCTTTAAATCCCTGTTAAGCAGATTTTTTTCACAATTGATTTTTGTAAAGAAGAAAACAGAGAAATAGTGCAACACTTCCAAGAAGTGAGAACTTGCTGAGGCTGTGATTAATAGATGCAAAGACCAATGAAATGTCTGTCATTCATAGAGCATTTTCCCCTGGCACTCAGGTTATGCAGACTGAAACAGCGTTTGTCCATATTTGTGAGGGCCCAGATTTTACCCTTCCTGTCTGCTGCTGGTAAAGGAGAGAGGCCAGAGTGCCATGGCATGACGGTCAGTGGCACCCGGCCTGCATTTCCATTGGCGCCTGCAGTCCACGCCAAGACTGAAAAAGGTGAGATAGCTGATATATACATTCTTACACACAAGGCCATCAAAAATCCACCTCATGGAGGTCTTATGGACATGCAGTATAGATCCCACCTGGCTTCAGACAGCGTCCACAGTGACATCTAATACAATGCCCTTGATTATGAAATACATTTAGAGTAGTGCTCTTGCCAATACACTCAAAGCTTTAAGTGTGATGAAGCATGGCAGATTATCTTCTTTTATAAAACCACAGCAGGAGATAAAACTCATCAGCATCAGTGACATGCTTACTGGCTCGTTCATTGTTGATACTTAAACGTCATGAGTTGGATAAGAATTTCATTACGTGTGCTTTTGATTTAAGCACAAGAAGAGTGGCCTGCCTCAGGCAAACCCACACAAAAACCGTGATTCACTGCCTTTGTGCAAATATTCTTTTTGGCTCTTGTCTTTTGGTTGTGTCTCAGTATGACTTTTCCAGAGTAAGGGTGACCTGCTGTGGTCATACAGTATAGGACCTGTCTACGATCATTAATTTATTTCAACCTCACAGACACAACTTTTCTTTCACAAAATCTGTCCAGAAATGAAAACTAGTTGCGTGTTAAAATGTTATAATCACATCATATTATCTAAAGTGTAATAATCAAACTTCAACAAAAATTGTTATTAAACTTCATATGAGCCTGACTGCTATCCCGACATATGAATGCGTGTGTAAACAAGCTTGCCTTGTAACTCTAGTTTTATTATGTCAGTCTCTGAAATTACAATAAACTGCAGTGCTACATTTCAAGAGCTATCAATCATGATTAAAAAAACATTTAGATCAGTCACCTTTGTCTGTCTGTATGATAAGCTTTTTTGGTAAAGTAAACCTCACATATCATTTTTGGTGAGTCACTGAGTAAAATATTACACATCAATTTAAAAAGTTTTTTTTTAAAATAAGATACACCCAGGAAAACAAAAGGAGAAAAGTAGACAAAGCAATAGGTATGCTTGTATGGTTCAACATTTTACAGCAAATGGAAGTTTTTAAAGAGCAATTTAAAACTCAAAAGAAGCACTTATACAAATTGCTAATAAATAACAATGATGTCATCCACATTACCATGTTAGAGTTTAGAGCCCTGCATTGGCTGATTGCTGCTGGAATTACAATTACTCTAAAAACTGCCAAGCTCAAATATGTTCTTTTTCAACATCTTACCAAACTTTGTTTGGTTGTATTAAAAGCCACTATCCAAATATATATATTTAATGACATCAATGACTGTCAGGCTTTTTAAAGAAGCACCTTAAAGCCATCATATTGACCTCAGTTGAAAATAATCCTAACTTCTAATTCTGCACATGTGCTGCATGAATCTAGGACTATGTAAATATGCTAAAAGGATATGGTTTGAAAATGTTAACTCCAAGGTAAGCATGCCAGTCTCTCCTCTATGAACCTCTAAGCACCTATAGCTAATGCAGAGGAAAAACTCATCAACGTAGCCCTCAATTAAGCCACATTTCATCAACACCTATCCCAACAGGAGTGATAGAACTATGTTTGCTGTGTTTTGTTTTGGAAACCCTACAGTGGCCCTTTGATGGAAATCACAGGCCTGTCTTGGTTAGGCAGCTGCTGGAGAGATCATCATCTACGTTTGCATGGCACCCACTGAGAGGCCTAAGCACCATGGGAGAAGCTCTCCCAGATAATTTCCATAAATATGAGTAATGTGCTTCTTTTCCACTTTGGTGAAGGTCCCTTTGGGAGGACATGGGGATAAATGTGTACGCCATGACATCCGCAGACCAATAAGTTATTCACAAATGTGTTTCTGGATTTACAGAGATTTGTTTATTGCTGTTTAGTAGCACAGACCAACATTTTGATGAGGGCAGCATGACCCTCATCAAAATGTTGGCCTGTGATCCACTGACTGATAACAGCTTCTTCATGGTTATATATGTGTTGAAGCAACTCAACTCAACTCATATGATTGAAAACTATGTTTAAGTCATTTCTTATAGCTTATGGCATTGTACACAGTAGGCACACACAAGTCAGTATATTAAGACTCACAGGTGAGTGTCTAGTGATACATAATTCCGGGCAATTCACTTTCTCCAAATTGGTGAAAAATCTTAACAAAACAAAATAATGGCTGCAAATTTAGCAACCACTGAGGTCAGCGACACAGTCAAGGATTAATAATGCATTCTAATTTGACAATTACTAAGATAACTGGACCTCAACTAAATTTTCAAACTAAAAAAATTCTGCAAACACTGGAATTCCACAGAGTTCAGTTATTTTTACATTTCCAGTTTTATTTTCTCTAAACAGTTATAAAATAGACACTTTATATTCTGGCTTCACGGTCCATTTCCAGACTGTCATCCATGTCATCTTTCTGCTTTGGCAACGGTTGCACTGTAAACCCCACATAGCTGCCTGTAGGCACAATTAAATTCATACAGAAAGGTCTACATGGGTCAGGGGCCGACTCATTCAAAATCAAAAGAGCCTCAATAAAACCCAATGTGTCTGCCAGTGTTGTAGTTAGGTAGTGAAAGAAAAGAACAGTAATAATATTTTATCTTTGTTTAGAGAGATGTAGAGGCAAAGAGCATAAATATAGTAAAAACACAGCAAAGGTTTAGCCTCCATATGACAAAGTGTTCTTTTTTTCTTACTATGTCACATGCAACATCTGTAATTAAACTCATAGCATATACAGTGAGTGTTTTATTTGGAATTTCTTGTTTCACTGCATTATTTTTACAGCTGTCTTTTGCTGAAAAGAGACTAAAGAGATATTACCTGTCTTCTATATCAATAATGTCTGTACCTAAATTCTAAAAGGCCAGTAAAAATAATACATATGACACCAGATTTTAGCTATTTCTCACCAAGTTTGGGGTTAGATTTAGAAGCCTCTCACTTCTTGTCTTAGATTACATTCAGTGCAAGTGTGAGGACTAACATCAGTATTATATATCAAAGCTTCTTACTTTGCACTACACTGTAATTTAAAATCAGAAAATCAAAAGAGAGCAATTATTTCTGCTTATGTCAAAGTTTAAATAAATATAAACTTAAACAAGCTTTATATATTTCAACAAGAACTTCACTTCCCAAAAATTAATCTCACCCCCATTCCCATTGCAGCTATTACAGATGTTGTTCCCAATGGAGGTAGAAGGGTCAAAAATGACAAGACCACCATTTCTTTTCATGGGTTATACTGACTAACCCAGCATAAATCGATTCCTCAGACGTGAAAACATCTAGGTTGATTTTGCGTTATTGTTCTTTGAAATGTAATTTGTAGTTCTTTGCTCACCCAGCTCTTCAAGCATCCCCTATAGCTCCCCTTCATCGCCTCCACACACTGTAAGTTCAACTGTGCTTGAGACTGTAAATCAAATTCCTCTGAGGAAACTATTTATAAAAGCCTGACATCCGGCTTCCTTTTTCTGATTGCTGATTACACCTCAGAGTTTTTGAATGCAGCTTTGCAAGTCACCTCTGGACCAGCACAAGACAAGGTTAAGAAACCTCCAAGCTGTAAATTAACCACATGCATTATCTATGGCCCCAGATTTGATGCTCTGATCACCATCTCCTCTTTGCAGCAGGCAATGTGAAGCCTCCTATCCTGGTGATGATGAAAGAAAAGAGAAAGCTCTTAATGGTTTTACCAGTGTGCTGAATCCTTGCCTTGTCTAATATTAAATCACTGCTTATATTTCTTACAGCTGGCTCAGCTTTGAATGGCAACACAGACAGTAGTCACAAACTAAAATATGGATTGTACCTCTGAATAAGTTAGACATCACTGTGGATCTCTGTGTGGCTTAATGGGCACATTAATATTGGTGTGCATGCCCTTTTAGTAATACCAAGGACATGACGACAAATCATATGCCAAGGTCAGGATCTTTTTGCTTAAATGCAGTGGCCCTTCTGAGGTCAGTTTTTAAGCGTGACATGCAAAGAACAAAAAACAATAGTCCTGTGGCTGTTTTAAGAGTTAGCATCTGCAAATGAAGTGTATCGATGGCAACATAAATCAGATTGATTGAATTTTAATAGCGGCATCTCCTCTCACAAAAGTTAAAGATGAATCCACATGCTCAAAATGTCCTTTGTGTTGAGGGAGGTTAGTGAACATACCTGAGACAAGTTAAAGTGCATTTGAGAATGACAAAAGTTTCAAAGAGCTGCTTTAGCCTATGATTGAACATAGCCTAAAAATAGTTGTATAATTTAAAGATTGCACTGTTTATGTCTTAAATTATTTAAAGATGTAACAGTAATTTAGTTGCATTTACTGTATCATTTAGACACAAGTTAATATCCAATCACACCTCTTAAGTCATTCAAACGTTATATGTAAAGTTTTCACACTGAAAGTAATTTAAGGAATATGCAGAATATTAAATGGTTTCCTCTCACCACACATTGGACAACTACATGTGACTATCAGACTTAAAGTGGAAAAAGTAGCCACTTTCACCCCTTGCTAATAGTTTGGTTTAGGCACATACAGTCTGCACCTTAACTTTCATCTTCACCTTGTTTTTAAAGTAAGAGGTGTTTATTTGTCATAAGCATTTGTTCTTGATCCCTTCCGCACTTCAGGAGAGGCTTACTCCTCAAATGAACTTTTTTCCTTCAGCTTTGAGATTGCTTCCATCTCAAAGCCTAACTCNAATTGATATGTGCTTGTTTTGGTTCAGTGGCCTTGTGTCACTCTTGCCACTATGTGTTAAGAATATATCAGAGCTGGCGGGGTGTGTGAAGGTGGGGAGATGGTGGAAACAAGTGTGTCATGACCAGAGAGAGTGGCACATACGCCACGCTTGTCAGGATGACTAATAGCCCAGGGCAACAGGTCTCACTGTGGGGTGTTAACAGTCAGCCAGGCCTCAGGTTGTTGCTTGACAGCCAGCCACATGACTTGGACATGAGTTGGTCACTTGCACCTTGTGTGTCTTAACAGAGCCTTTGTCTCAAGAAGCTTCAATCAACTGGTTTCAACTTTTTCACTGTGCAAGATAACATTGCTCCTGAGTGTGGAAAAACTGAAATATGTTGTGCCACATACCATCTTACAAATGGTAAATAGAATTTTAAAATGTTTGAGCTGGATAATACTGTAGCTTAAGGTTGCAGTAAGGACTGTAATAAAGTGAATAAGAATGTTTCTAAAAACAAGTGCAAAACACATGCACGCAGCACACACATGTCTTTCTTGTTCAGGTGCTAAACAATGTAGGTATATTCTCCAAATTAGTGTGATACCAACCTACTTGAGCAGTGTTGTTTAGTCTTGAAAATGCTGTACATCTCATACATTTTTTTTTAAAGTGAGCACTCTACAGTGTTTTAAGACTTAGTGGTGCAGAATACATCTGCTGTGCTTTAAAAACAATCTACTTATAACACAAAATGTAAGATATTTGTATCAAGACTTTGTATCTAACTTTTAATCTCTGCTGAAACTATGAGTCTTTATTTGACACGTCAACTCAGAGAGCAGTTCATCAATTCCAGTTGACATTTACACTCTCACTCAACCATAGGAAGTTGAAAGAGGAACCTGCCTGCTCAAAACACTGTGCAACTCTATCGCCTTAATATTTTCAGAAAGTCATGGTCGGACTCACACACACAGCTGCCAGCAGCACATCATTGTATATTACGAGACAGTAATACAAGACAAGATAGGCAATCCTGTAATCATCTTGTTAAATTGTAACTTTGTGGCTATTACATGAAGTCTTGTATGTAGTTAGAAAAAATAAAAATGTATATATTTAATGAAGAAAAAATGTCTTGCTTAAACATTACCGTGTAATATTGGAGGAAGTGAAACAACACTTTATCTCTAGACAGGTACGGGTTTGACCACTTTGTTAGACGCCTTGGTGAAAGCTAAGACGCTTGACATTTGGCCAACATCCTGTCTCAAGAATTCCCTTTTAGTGAGTAAGAGTCTTGGTTTTTCTTCTTGCTCCATCTCTTCTTTCTTTTTAGTCTTTCTTCCTAGAACTTGTTCTGTCAGTGTTCTCAAGTAGACAGACATCTTGACATAAAAACCTGTATGACTTGATGTTCATCACAAAACTTCTAAAAATAAACCTTGAAAAATTAACATTATTTTGGCTCAGGTTTCTTTCTTTTTAACTCTAAATATTGAAGGCAACAAGTAGAGTGGCTGCATTTAGACTGGAGCAGACGTGTCGGCAATGTGCCGAGCAGTACTCGGGAGACCTGTTTTCTTCCAGACTTAGCACTACATGCCATGACACAGTACATTGGATATTATATACAGCTGGTCATGTGCATCCAGTACCCCACATGTTGACAGTGAGAGATTAATGCATCTGTCAACACAGATAGTCTCAAAAGATTGCTGGTCAAAGGGTGTTTTTTTTAATTGCAGGTTTACAGTGAAGATATCAAAACTATATTGATTTCAAATCTATATTGCAAGAATATAATAATTTAAATCAATTGTTGAATATTCAGAT
>JANJYP010199667.1:0-10086 GCA_024605115.1 Rastrelliger brachysoma
TGTGTGTGTGTGTAGCGGGAGATAAGAAGATGATGGTTCCCTCCTCTACAGCAGGAGGACAGCAGCTCTACTCTCAGAGCTCTCCCTTCCAGCAGGGACACTCCAGCAAAAGTTTCAGGTACATTTTACCAGTGTGTGTTACTGCGAGTTTGTGCAGGTGCTTGAAATCCTTAAAAATGCTTGCATTTCAATCATAGGGTTTCAAGGTCTGAATAGTACTTGAATTTTACTTTAAGTGCTTGAAAGTACTTATTATTATACAATAACTGTGTCTTTCACAAACCTGGGGTCAGACTGAATAGTTTATTACACAGAGAAATAAAATCAGTCAGAGAACCATATATGAAGACTTTTTGGCATGGGCTCTGCTGAACTCTGCTCCTTTCTGCAACCAGCAGATGACAAGATGCCCAGAGGTTGATGATTTAACCAGCATCGGCTCGAAAACTGCATTTACAAACAATAGTTACGAGGACCAAACCAATGAGTAGCATAGCATGCAAAGTCTGTAAAGAAGATTTGTGCAGTGGGAGAGTCTGCACGCTCTACGTAAAGAGTAACTTGTTGAACGCTGCATATTAATACTTTGTTTATGCTAACTGTTAGCTGTACTCTGCACTTTGTAAAAAATAAAAAAGGAGTTGAAAACTGCAAGATCTAACTGCCGTCTGAGCACTGCTCAGCTGTAGCACTGTGTCTACTGCCCTGATTTACTAAGATCCCACGTAAAGAACTAAATTGCGTGCACAGGGCAGTAGATTGCATGTTTAGTTTGCATGTGATTTACTAAGAATAACTGTAAATGAAAACAAGTGCAACTGGGTGGAGACATCAGCTTTTAAATGAGGGTAATGATATATTGAGTTATAGCTCAGCCCCTGCCAAGTTAGATAGTAACTGTCATTCTGGGGGGAAGAGAAGGAGATGTGTATTTTATACCAGTGATAAGCTGCTGGATATTTTTGAAAATTACCCTTAAAAGTACTTGAATTTTGACCTGGAGAAACCTGACCACACCTTCTATTTCTCTTTTCTTTGTGTGTATGTGTGTGTACACCTAGTTCCTCTGTGATCCATGTTCCCGGTGTGAATGACATCCAACCATCAGGTTCATCCAACCAGAATCTAGCTCAGATCTCCAGACAGCTCAACCCAGGGCAGGTGGCTTGGTCAGGCAACCGACCCCCCTTCTCCGGCCAGGTATTTTAATGCACGCACACACACGCGCGCGCGGTAATGAAGTCAGCAATGTCTCTGCTTGTCATGATTGTCAAACTATTTTTGTCTGTGATCTCATGTACCCCAGATTTCTGTCTCTCGTGCGTGTGTGTGTGTGTGTGTGTGTGTGNACATGCATGTGTGTTTCATAATCTTGACTGAAGGAATGTGCTGAGCATAAGTTTCTTAACAAAGTCATCTGTCTTCCTTCTCCTGTTCCTGATAAAAATACACTGCTGCTGATGTTCAGGTCATTCCACTGGACTGAAGTCTTTGTTGTCCAGTGATCTTTAAATATGTCATAGTAACTAGAGCCAGATGATACTAGGGGGAGTTACACCCATCACGTCTAAACACAACATTCATAAGGAGAGCTAACATCCTACAGGGTTTCTGTGAGTTCTAGAAAATCAGAATGACTGGATGTACAACAGACACACAGCAGAGACAGGTGTAGAGTAACCCATATTGGGTTAATAAATAATTATAATTAGCTATAATTAAAAAAAAACAAAGAACATGATTTAATTAGATATATAAAGAACAACTATATGTTTTTTTTTTAAATATGAAAAATGTCGTCATATATCAGACAATATATGCACTGATACCAATATATCTGTGATAAGAAGATATGGGTGGATAATATGGTCTCTAGAGTAGAGTTCAAAAAGGAGTTGATTTGTAAGCAGAGCAGCAGGCAGGTCCAGAGGAGAGATCTGTGCACAACCAGAGTCCAGGACAGAAGAGGTCTGTAAAGTGGGAGAAGAGGGTAGAGCTGTGTCCAGAGAGACAGAGGCTATAGGGCAGAGCAGCTGTGACTGCAGGCAGAGAACATACTGACTGAAGTACGAGGTAACACACAGCCACACTGAGTTGTCTGGAAGCACAGAGTGGTACTGACTGTACAGTGGCTACGACGTATCAGTGCTGAGGTTTAGCAGCAGTGTTGACTGCAGTGCATGAACTCCACTCTGCTCTGTCTCTAGCCACCTGTCTCAAATCAGATAATGACACTCAGGGAGAGAGAGACACCAGCAGAGAGACAGCCAGAGGAAGTAGAAGGAATGTGAGGAGCAGATGTAACACAAGATGACCTGGAATTTTGTCTGGAATGTAATTCTATAAATAAAGTATTGTGCAAGTACATGATATACAAATACATGCTTAATAGCATGTCTGCATTCAATTATGACCCAAAACTATTCTGGGAATAATGACTCATCTTGGGAGAATTTTGTTTGTGCCACAAAAACATTATAATTGTTATAATTTTTTTTAACCAAAACAAGTTCCAGAAGTGTATTTTCCTCATGTGCTCTGCTGAAGAGTGAAGAGGACACATGAAGATGTCTGTTATTTATCACATGCATGTCTGACATTAATGGTAACCTTGTATTTGTATAAAATGCACTCATCTTGAACAGTGTTATATGTCATATTAAATTTTATGATTGGTTTGTAATTGTAAAAAACTAAAAAGTTATAACTGAACTCATACTTACTCTACAAAGACATTCTAAAATAGCCAGGATGAAATTATTAGTACAAACATGAAAACAAGTCATTAGTTACATGTCAAATGCAAATAATAAGCACTACTCTGTTTTGAGGTACAGCTGTATCTTAGGGCAGGGCAATATTTTGATATTGTAATTTTACACTAGATATCATCTTAGGTTTGGAGTATTGTTATAGAGCCTAACAATTGCCTTTTCCTGGTGTAACAGGCTGAACTACAGTAAAGTGATGTCATTTCTGAAGACGTTTTCTATCTGTTCTATTATCCGTCTTTGTGTAAATATTTTGTGAAAGCACCAGTATTTATCCTTACAATATCTTTACAACATTAATACTGTATGGAAGTATTTGTTCAAATACTGTGATATGTGGTTCTATCTTTATGGCCCAGCCCTGCTATATCTAATCCTGATATACTGTATACTGTATCTAACCAGTATGTCTGCTCTCCAGTCCAGTAAAGCCCAGTCCAGTCCTTTTGGTATTGGTTCCGGCCACAGCTACCAGACCGACCCAGCTTCGTACAGTCCGCTGTCGTCCCCGGCAACGTCCTCCCCCAGCGGCAACGCCTACTCAGGACTGACGAACCGCAGCACAGCTTTCGGTGAGACCTCCTCTTCATCTTGCATCATTTACAGCTGACTGGTACTTTACATTTCGGAGTTGTTGCGTCCTTGCTCCGTTGATCAGCAGAGTAGCCTGTAAGGTGAAAACACACCCTGGGTGGAGCAGATGGAGGAGGGGGACGGCCAGCGGAAAGGAGAGGTGTGTCCGTGACCCAGTTTTGTTTTGGTTTAATGCAGACAGAGCTGCGACATCTAGCGGTGAAATCCAAATCGCATAGAGCCCCTTTAAGCCTGTCACTTAAATATCTTCAATCGGGGTGCACACTCTAGGTGGAGCAACCCTAAAATGTGGGTGTGTCCTGTCAAAGAGACACACAAAGCTGTTGCTTTGTTTTGTTTTTTTTACCATAGTGTTTTGAAGTTGGCAAACACTGTTTATTCGGTAAACAGTGCATGTCGGAGATATCAATTTGAGAGGGGCCTTATTTGTTGGAGACACCTAGAAACATTTATTGAGTTGGGTACAAAGTGGACCATCATTCTACTGTGAATTAACAATCAGAAACCAAAGTGCTCAGCTTACCCTAGCTGTGGTTCAGTGAGAATGAGAGGGAGGGAGAGCGCGACAATGGTGCAGTGGTAGACGTATTTGGACATCCTGAGGCTCATAGACTTTGAATGCATTCAGTGATTTCGTCTGAACTAGGAGGCCATCACTCAACACACAAGCCAGACCAATCACCTCCATGCCCTAACAGTACTTATTAAGGTAACCAGTGCTGTGTCAGTATGTGCGTCTGGCTCATTTTAGAGGAGAGTGTCAGGTGTCGGGAGGAGGGTGTTGTGACAGGTGGAGCTAATTGATTTCAGTAATAAGCTACGAGTAAGGTTGGCACACCTCTCCTCTCATTGATGCACTAGATTGTGTGTATGTGTGAAAGAAGGAGACCATGTGTGTGTGTGTGCGTGCGTGTGCACATGTTTAGGAAAGAGCTTACAAGTGTGTTCACATTAGAGTTCACATTGGCCCATCTCTCACAGACAGAGCCATGGATGTCTGTTAGGATGCTGTACTCCTTTGCAAGCGAGACGGTCTCCATGGAGCTTCCTTCATCATCATCAGATCACAGTTCATCAGCTCAATATACCTAAGAAACAACAAGTGTTGGGTTTAATTATTTTCATTGGATTTATTTCATACAGCGTAAAACAACATGTTCTCCTTCAAAGTGTGAGACCTCTTCAAATTTAAAGTGTGGTTTACCTTTTTCACAGGTTTCATTGACATTTACAAATCTTAGGAAAACCCCATGTTCCATGATTCCCAGAGAACTGAAATGAATGAGATCATGGCAAAGTCTGCCTCTGTTTTCAATGAACCTCTTTGATAAGGCCGCCTTGATTCCTGACTTATGCGTGGTAGGTGTGTCAGAAGTCTGGATGGAAGAATCCACGTAAATGAAAAGCGCCTAAGTCCAGCCACGTAAAAAAGGGCTTAAGCGGGGACAGGAGAATCGCCCCTTGATTCCTTGACATACACTACTTTATTTTATTGAGGTGACACCTCAGCAATAGCAGCTTTTTTACTTTTACCAACAACCCTGATTGGTGTGAGAGAATTTGCCAGAGAATTTATCTGACACCAAGTAGGATTACGAAGGATTTGTGGTCCCCTCGCTTTAGACACTGACCAGCCAAACTCTATTTGTCCTTATTAACTAAAGGGCCACATTGAAGCTTTGCACCAGCAAAATCGAAGTGAAGTGGCACAGAGGAAAATTGCTTGTTTGGTCTTTTGAGGTGCTCCTGTTTAGAGGTGCAGAAGATGGAGAAGGGAATGGAAATCTATATAAATAAGTGCTATATGTGATTTATCAGTACAGACAGACCACTGCATCACCAAACTGATCTGATATTTAAGGTTTGAGAAAAGTAGATGATGTAGTCACACACAGGACTAAAGAGCAGCTATGCAGCAGTTTGTTATTTTTCACCCAACTTTACCTTTCTGCTCCCCTCGGGTCACTTTCTACTGACTTTCAATGGTTCATCAGCTCCAGCCCAGTGTGACGTGATTAAGACACTCAGTTATAGTTAATTATAATTATCCATCAAATGAGCTTCTTTAAAAAAGTAATATACAGATTTTTCAAACCTCAGTCACTGATCTTCATTCCTTTTACAGGATGAATATACAACTGTCGCTCTATTCTTATCCACATATGTTCACTATACAGCAAAACAGCCCCGTATCACATCTTCATGCACATCAGATGAAGTGCACCAGGGTTCCTTTACATCTGAGGTGCCAGTAAATACCACTGTGATGAGAAAACACTGTTTGGTAACGGTAAGGCCTAGTAATGTAGTAAAGTTAGTCATGTATTTGGTGACATCACAGCTATGACCTGAGGCCTTGTTGCAGTTTGAGTATCATTTTCATAAGATCTCTGCTGTAGTGTTAGCCTACAAATCTTGACCAATAGCATAACTTGACCAATAGCAGAAAATATTCTTGCCTGGCTACTATACAATTCATGTATAGTCTGGCTTGCCAGGCAACTGTAGTGTGACATCAAGTGGAAAGCAGAGTCTAAACGTGAGCTTGTGTGACGTTGTGCATTTTAAAAATGTCACTTTTACTTTGTGATTGAAATGTTTCATCACAGCATAACGGTGATTAATCACAGCAACTTTGTGTTGGTCCACATTGACTCTTCCCTCTAAGGGGACAAGTGGACCTAAACCATGCCAGCCACCCCCACCCACTCCTCCCACAGCATGACAGAACCATCACTGTCCTCACTGTAGAGATTAAGACTTCAGACCTGCAGCAGACCTAGTGTTCAAACTGTTATTCTTTACATTCCGTTGATCAATTGAGTTGATTTTGAATGTTTTCAACTATATTTCTGGCCAACATTTCCACATTAAACAGAGTCTGTATTCAATTCAATTAAGAAAAGCATTTCCTTGCTTTCAAGCATACTGGCTTATTTGGTCCTGGTATAGAGGTAATTACATGGATGGGGGAGCAAAGCAGACAGAGCTGAAGTCACTCATTAATGCTTCCAACCTGCATTTATACACATCATTCAGTGTAGCCTTCAAAGCTGTTTTTCTCACCACACACTGTGTTAACAGCTTATTCACACCCGCCTTTGTGAGCTCCATGAATAACACAGCAAGGCTGCATCTGATAAGTGCTTCTAAACATTACTTTGGGAAAAATCTTTTTCCACTGTCAGATTGTCACAAATGAAGTTATGTCAGATTTCCTGCACTGACTTGTCTGCATGTCTTCATGATGTATGGCCACAAAACAGAAGAATACTGAGCATCATTGCATTCCAAATAAAAGCCCATTTGCTTAGAAACACAATAGATGTGTTGACAGTGTGTTGAAGAAGTAGGAGTTGTGTTCCACCCTGCTGTGGGGATGGTGATAAGATGGTTCATGTGCTGGTGGGAGACACCAACATGTAACAGTTGTAAGTCATCACTGTATCCAGTGTATAGTACCATGTACTAGCTCACAAGTAGCGTATATTTTCATTGCATACTTGTTAAGGTCCTGGCTTCAGCAAAGCTGAAGGCGAAGCCCTTCTTGTTCTACACCGTGTCTTTTCTTCTTATTATTCATATTCCGTGACGCGTAACTACTGCCGTAGTTTTGAAATAACCCTGACAAATGTCATATTGAATCGACCGGCTCGTTCCGAGGATGTGTGCTATGACTTTTATTCTGAAATTTTTGAATTGTTATTAACAAAACAAAAAATCAATTTTCCCATCCGCAATGAATGGGAAGAAGAAAAAGTAAAACACTAAAAAACACCTATTTTCTGAGTTGCCTAGCTCCCTCCCGCCGGCCGGCCTAGCCTTTCCCAAAATTTCCGCGGGAATTTTCTAGTTATTAATGTACAGCTGCAATCAGAAATATTCAACCCCTACACCTCAAGCTGTCATAGAGATGAAATGTTCTCCCATGGTCAGGTTTTAAACTTCCTCATATTGCTCCCCATGGTGTCTCTTGGAGTGTTTAGTTTTTGGGAAATACTCTTATACCCAGTGTTCCACATTTGCAATGAAATCACTTCCCTTCTGAGTTTTTTCTAAGCTCCTTAGTCTTACCCGTGTTTACAGCTCAGCTTGAATACCTTTTACACTGTTGCCTATGAAGTTAGAATCATGTACTTTCCAGACAAAGTGTGTTCCTCTTTAACTGCGTGTGTAATCACTTTTGAACAGGTGAAATAAATTCATATATTTGTTTGGCCCTTGCTGTGTTGTCCGTTTCCATGACAACACCGAAAAGCTTGTGGACAGTATGACACAACACATTACTGTGCTAGGGGTGTCCATACTGGATATTAGTGAGTGTGTGACATTTGAAAGAGTAATATTGGACATTCATATGATTGATGAAATCTGCTGTTAAACTGAGCAAGGAGACAGAATTGAGACTAAACCGTCATTCTATTGTTGCAAAACCTGCAATTTAGTTGAAGCCTGACTATGGTTTGTAAAGGTTCATTGTGATTTCATGCTCATTGTGATATGTTTGGAAGAGATTGATTCATAAAGTTTGGAGAAGATTTATCTGTCAAGAGGTAAAAAAAAAGACAATAGTTGATTCCATCTTTATGGACAACAGTGGATATGCAGCTGAAACACATTAAGGATCATTATAGAGTTTAAAGACTTAATTATGTTTTAACTCGACGTTAAGCCATAAACTAGCAGAAGGTTTTAACAGTAGCATTATACAGGGGGCATGACTATATCAACAAAATATACTGTTACACACATATACTACATCACACACTTTGCCTATCACTCAACTGATAAACAAGTCATCCATATCTAAAAATCTAAATCTGGCTCTTTGAAACAACTCTCTGATGACAACTATATACAAGTAGTATATTTATGGGAGTGCAACACTATCCTCATACCCACTAGATAACCTACTAGATTTTAGATGGCACATTGCTTACACACGTTAAAGAGAGCCATCTAGTCAAAGCAGTCACAACATAAAAAATATGAGAATAGAATCATTGTACTGAGCTACAGCAGTGAATCAGTCACTTCATCAGTCATTTGCTAGATAATGATATATAATCAAATAAGCCTTTTTTCAGCTTTAGCCTGGAGGACACCTTCATTTAAACATACACCACCCTCGACACACACTTCATCTCACACTCTCCATATAACTGCACATAAACCTGTTTTTTCCTCCTTTAAATTACAATTCCTGACTGATGATGTCACTCTGACAAAAAAAAAAAAATCATTTTTTTCTGATTAGCGAGATGAGGACAGTTGTGGCTTGTGGGGGATTTCTATACACATACAGTGTGTGAAAATATGCTACTAAAAGTATAATGCAGGAGAGGTTTCTGGGGCACTGAGACATCAGACAACAGTCCACAGACAGAGAAGCTTAATGCTCATTATAAAGAATATCTCATTCTAAGATGGATGAAAGTTGAGTTCATAATGTTTGGTGAAATAATCATAGAAATTGGGCAGAACACATTGACAGTGAGTAAGATACAAAGGAGAACAATGAAGAGACAAATGACAGAATGAATAATACACTTATCCTTCCTTCAGCTGAATTTTTGCATAGTGGAGCTTTGACCTCATTGCTGATGTTAGGAATCTTCATTCATTTGTGAACAATATCGCCAAAAATAGGATCACAGTTTGTTGAAGCAGATGGAGACAATTACAGTCTGAACTGATTTATTTTCTCTGCAATATGCTAAGAGTCAAAAAATATGGCTAGAAATTTATGTTTTTAGCAAAAATGCCCAGAAAAAGAAACCAAATTTCCCAGAAATTTTCCCTAAAAATGTGATATTCTCACAATATGTATAACTAGTACACATCTTTTTACAGTAATGCATTTCAACTCAGAAAGGCCACATGCTCTGTAATGCATCTACCCTCGCAGTTCGTGCTTCATGACAACACATCAGTTTAATATCTACAGAGCTAGTGTTAGCATGCTAGCTACGTAGCAGGGACAGACAGAACAAAGACTCTTCACACAGAGCTGTGGACTGTCCTGGTGTCACCTCCTAACCACAGAGGATGTTTGGTCAGGAAACACAAACCAGGAAGCACAGATCAGTGTACAGAGGCGTTGTTCAGTGTGTTAGATGTGATCATTAGATTTGCAAATGATGTACCGTAGCCACCTGGTGTCATGACAGCCTCATAAACAGCAACAGGTGTGTTTGTAGTGCAGCTAATGCAGCCGCTTATCATCTATCAAAACAGAATCCACAACAATGAAACTATTTATTTCCCTGCTCTGAGTTATTGNCGCACCTAATGCAGCCGCTTATCATCTATCAAAACAGAATCCACAACAATGAAACTATTTATTTCCCTGCTCTGAGTTATTGTGACTACCTGTTCATAGGAATCCATGTCATAGTTAGACTATTTGAATGTGAGTCTGCATCAGTGTGTGATCACTTTGGTTAAAAGTGGAATAACAGAGACAAAAGGCTGAGAAGCCATTATAAGGCATGCTTTAGTGTGTGTTCAGTCAGCGATGGCTCATCAGCCAGCTGCTGTTTGTTGTCCACATGACTGTAGGAGACAATCCTGTCCAGCATGCACAGGACACTGATGCTCTTTTAATGGACACACACATTAGCCAAATGGACTAGCTCTCTCTATACATCCTCTGTTCTCACCATCATTATACTTTTTATACTCTCTATCCATTCTGCTTTCTTTCTTTCCCTTCCTTCCT
>JANJYP010199864.1:0-13635 GCA_024605115.1 Rastrelliger brachysoma
TCACTTTTTACAGTCTCAAAGACAACTTGTTTCTGTGATACTGATTCCTTAAATAAAAGCAGAGACATTGAAATATAACTGGTGGTAAGTTGCCAAGCTCCATATCACATTTGTTTTTTGTTTCTCTTTTTGGTCTTGACCACAGTAAGCAGATAAATAACTCAGCTGAAGTAAAATAAGAGCCCCAGTACCATGATCCTTACCCCTGCTGGTCATGTTCTACAGTGAGAAAAGGAGGTATGGCCATTGTGTAAATCGCCTGGTGACAGACAGAGTCACTGGACGGATAGATAGAGGGTGCCGGTCTGCCTTTCTGGATATTTCATTCCACTGAGCAGAACAGAGTGTACTGTAGTTGAGGTGGTCTGCCTAGAGATAGCCATAAATCTGCAAGCATGCTGCAGATCGATCCTCCCTCTCATTTTTCACCCCACCTGGCCGACGGGAACGTGATGCTGGCAAGGGCAGACACAGGACATGGCTGGTTAGTTTGTTCCTTTTCCCTCAGAGTACGTACACACACAGAGGCAACATAACATAAAACAGTAACATACACCAATTTGCTCTGCCTTTCTCAAAGTCTCAAATGTGTCCTTTTTAGGTAGGGGATCAGCTCACACTATTGAAAACTAAACCCCTTGGAACAATGTTCGAGCCAGTGAAGCAAAATACGAGGAGATTAGCAACCAAAGCTGCCAGTTTGAACAGCCAGCCCTCTGTCCTCTGAAAGCACCCTTAAACACATCAGCACATCTAATGAAATTTCTGCCTCCACATCCTTTCGCCCCAAAGGAAGGGGAATCCAAGGGGTAATAGCTTTAGCCAAAATTCTCCCACCAGTCACAGTCACTCCAGTGGAAGATTTCTTAATGAATTCTCCAGTCCTGCGCTGAGTATTAACAACAGGATACTTGAATAAAGGCATCACGTTAATTCTCCCTCTCTGCTAACTGTGGTTTCATTCCCTTGTTTAGACAAAAAACCCCATGTGGCAACATTCAAGACCAGCATTTCTTAACACCTGAAGGCATCTGGTGTACACAGAAGCACTCTGTATAGTAGCAGGCCTGTTTTGTGTTCATCGATAGCTCAGTTAACATTCCTATGTTTGCAGGTGAAAAGGGAACTGGCAAAATCACAGGGAAAAAGCTGTGCTACAAAGGCTCCACATTTCACAGAGTTGTAAAGAACTTTATGATCCAGGGAGGCGACTTCACAGAAGGTAATGATATCTAATGTGTCACTCTCAAAGTGTGTTTCACGGCAAATTTAACCAATTTGACTGTTCGTTTTAGCTGCGTGAACACTATTCCACCATTTTCAAACTGCTGTAGCCAGTTTTGAATGACTGAAAGCAAATTTTTGAAGTATAACAGTTATTCAAGAAGTGTTATTATTCATGGTTTTACAGCATGTAGGCAATTAACACTTAATAGTATTAGTTTTAAAGTGGGGGAAAAAAGTTTATTGAAGCTTTTAAATTACCAATAAAAAGCCAATTGACTGGTAGGAATCCAGGAGCCACTTTCAATAAATTTATAAATTCATCATAGAATTAAAATTATCATTTTTTGTCCATAATCCTGAGGAGACAGGCCTTTTTAAAAGTTATATTTAGTCTGACTTTTGGTTCAACTATTACTGTTTTAATTTTTACAGGAAATGGAAGAGGAGGAGAGTCCATATACGGTGGCTACTTTGAAGGTAATTTGAAGATCAACTTATCCAATAGTCAATTTAGATTTCTTATGTCTTGTAAATGTCTGTCTAAATAGTTACGAACCTCCAACTACTTTGCATGAGCATAATGCTGCGTGTGCCTATTGTAATAATCACGGATTTCTTGTGAATTTTCCTATGTATGACCTTCATTTTTCCATTGTATAGTGCTGTCTTCTATTTAGTTGTGGGCTTTATCAAATCAGCATGGAGAGTAGGCATTCTCTTTATTGAAAGCTACAATCTTCCTGCCTAAAATTTTCAACATATTCTTTTATTTATAGAGTGGTCTTTTGCAAAATGAGAAGGTAAGAGATGTACACAGCTCAGTAACACCATGTCAACACTGTCCCCACCTGCCACCTTCTTCAGTCTGTAAAAACAGTGCAAATGTTTGCAAAATCGCACATGCAAATTTCTACTGAAGGGATCTGACATGATTTTCCATCCGTACAGCTTCCCTCTTAGACCCCCACTGCCTCGGGCTGCTCAGATTACTTTTTATGTTACATGTGATATTTATAGCGACAGTACCCTTACGACATGACTGCCATGACACGTAGGCACATACAGACCACAGGTTTCTTTGCTCACGGTACCACAGTGGGAAATTTACTGTAGCCTTGCAGCACAGATTTAGTATGTAGACACTAATGGCTAAGGCATGGAAAGGCATCTTATTTTTCATGTTTTCCAAATTTTAAGTTTAATTTATGCAAATAGCTTTATAGATATATTTCAGTGCTTGACTGAAATCACTTCAGCATGACTTCTACACTGTTGGTAGTAATTATTGATGATTCTGATATTTCCAAGAATGTTTTTGTGATATTTAAATAATATGCAGATTTATTTTCATATTTTAGTCCTGTACACCATTTCCCCAAAGATTTCCATTTGTTTGTAGGTTTTTTTTTCTATTGATTTCTATTAAATGTTTGATTTATTCTCATAGGATATGGAAATCCTTGCTTGCAAACATTAAGACTTGAAACTTGCTTTAGATACATGATGATCAAAGATGAATATTTTTTGTAATATGTACTTATAAACATATATGGATATTGATCATTTGACTTTGGAAACACTTTTTTACAAATTCCTTAATTTTATACATATTTTCTGGAATTGTGATTAATTACTGGTAATTTAAAGGTTAATTAACAGAGTATTTTACAGAGAAGGTGATGCAATTTGAAAGTGTAACAGCCAATTCATATGTAGTTGTTAATTTGCAAAAATTACACTTAACACTCTTAACATTTAACACTTGAACTGGCAGAAAATACTTTTACATGTTTTACAGTGTCAAACGATATAATAATTGCACCACCCTCTGGAAAACCAACTGTTAAAAACCTGCAAATTACTCAGGAAGTAAAGATAAGATTAAAGGGCCTGTAAAGTGTTCCTTGACTTTTCAACAGCATAGCTTGTGAATATTAGCCAACTCATCATATCAAAGTGATGTTAATGTAAACTTCATAAGGAAAAAAGGCAATATTCTCTCTTCAAGCAAGTATCAAGTCTAAGCTGTTTGATTATTATAGCATATTAAATTTTAAACATTATGATATTCTTTGAAACTTGGCCTGAATGGTGTAAAATATATGATTTGGAGTTAAAAGTCTAAATCAAGTAAAGATTAGCCAAACAAAATGTGTAGTTTTCCAGATGTCTGGGAAGGGCAGGTTGGTGAGGCAATGATCAGGTTTTTGTTTTTTCTTGCTCTTCGCTAACTGTTTCCATTATCACTGATTAGAGGACGCACTTCTGAGACTTCGTTCCTTGTTTCTCTGCTCCCCACAGATGAGAACTTCACTCTCAAACACGACAAAGCCTTCCTGTTGTCGATGGCCAATCGTGGGAAGGACACCAATGGCTCACAGTTTTTCATGTGAGTGACATTCATTAAACCAAATCACTCTGCACCCTTTTTTAAAAAAACTATACCATTTAACTGATTATTGATTTGCTTTTTGAATGAGTGTCACATTTGTTTGAGCTTTTACTTTCTGTCACTTCTTCTGTTTTGAGATCCATCCCCTCTCTGTGTGCAGTTAGATTTCAAAGTGCAGAGAAACATGGATTCAATCTCTTTTACCAACAAATGTGTTACATTTTTTCTCTTGCCGTTTTTGTGTAAAATTTACAGAAACTCTAGCATCCTGCTCTTCCAAGGTAATGTGTCTCCAAGGCTGTGTTTCTCTATCTCCTGACTGTATTTAACATTCAGTAGTTTGTATTTGCAAGCATATTGCAGAGTAAAGTGTGAAATGTTGAAATGTTTAAACAGTATTCTCAAATGGCTTCAGGTGACATGTTATCTTTATCACAAAAACAGGTTGTCACCATAAGTTAAAAGTCCTGCGTGAATGAAAACTCGCTGTTTTTGTATGAAATATGATAATGTATTTACCAACACTCTGTTGTTAAGGGTTTACATTGCCTCTTTGTCACTGTCTTTAATTCAACAGCCAAAATTTCAAGTGATTTCTGAATAGATATACAATCAGATATCATTGAGGGTCTTACGAATTGTGCACCTTGTTTTGACATTGTTCCCATGGTATAGTAGCACCCACACTTTGTTTAAGTTACATATTCTCATTCTTTTCCTCTTTTCTTTCCATTTTTCATGATCCAATTACTGCCAATGGTTGACCCGCCCTGGCTTGATTGCATGACTTTCCACAAACAGAACAACCAAGATGGCACCTCATCTTGATGGGTAAGTTTAACTAAAATTCACTATCACATATGCAGCATATTCTTTCTTCCTTTTCCAACAGTGTCCTTTAAATTACCAAAATAGTAACCAAGTCACTGTATACTAGTTTGTGAATGAGGCAGCAATATTTTCTGTCTACCTGCAGAGTCCACGTCGTCTTCGGTCTGGTCATCTCCGGCTTTGAAGTAATAAAGAAGATTGAGGGGCTGAAGACTGATTCAGCTAGCAGACCATACGCTGATGTGAGAGTGATGGACTGTGGACAGTTGATCACTAAGTCTGCCAATGATGGTGAGTTGTGTTATGGACCTATTGCCGACCAATCACTGTAACTCAATTTAAGCTCGGGTGTGTGTGATGTTTGGCTTTCTGTGAACGTTAGACTTCAGTCAGTTGTAAATAATGCGTGTTTTATGTGTATTTAATGTGTTCAAATGGTTTGTTTTTGTACTTCCATGAAATCGGACTGATAGGAATCTGTTTTTTTCCAGAATATAAAAAGCAGAGGCTGAGATAACCTGACTTTCAGTTGCTAGTATGTTAGGTTCCAAAAGCACCACATCCTTCATTTACCATAATACAACTGGATAGCATTTGACTCTTATTTGTTTTTGTTGTTGCCCAGCCTGAGATTACTCTGATTATATCAGAAGTTATTTTCCCCAACTCCTCCAGAGCAACAGAAAACATCACACAGCTGTTCTCACTGGAGTACTCCATGTGACCACTAAACTGACATGGATTTGTAGCACTTCTTTTATATAGCTCTTATATTATCACTCAATTTCCAGAGCAGTTATGCATAAACTTGCACCTTTCGTTTTCTCTTGTTATCATCTCCTGTGTGTATGGTTGTAAGTGGTTCATACTTTGCACTTGTTCTGAAAGAGGTTTGCATTTTGATGCCAGCATGTTCCCCATCCTGGAATTAGGATGAGGCGTGTAACCTGATCTTCTGGTTAATGAGGATCAGTCAGGGGCCTCTCTGTGGAGTTCAGCTGGCATCTACCCATCTGACTCTGCCAGGTCTGCTTACATGGCCTCCCACATACTGAGAAGACTAAAACAAAGTCTTTGTTGTAACTGTGTCATACCACCCTGAAAATGACTCCAGACATTTGAACTCTCCTACATCCTTTTACTTATAATGAATTCATCAGTGTTGTAGCTTTATTCATCAACCCTTAAATCAATGTCCCAAATCTTGAGTGTTATATTGGGAACTTCTGTGGTTGTGGTTTTTGTTTTTAAATTGTTTCAATTTTTACATGATTTGCCATTCATCCTGTTTTATAAAAATAAGTTTTATTTTTTATATAAATTGAAATGACATGAATGCTGTTATTTTTCTTACTTTAGTTCTTGAAGGGAAGAGGAAAAGAGCCTCACATTCTGCTGACTCGTCGCTCAATTCACATGACACATCTTCTCAGTTCTCCTCTTCAGTGGAGTCTGAAAGTGAATCTGATCAAAAGCGCAAACATCACAAGCACAAGAGGCATGCAAAAAGTAAACGGTCAAAAAAGAAAAGGAGGGAATCAAAGAAGGAGACAAACACTGATGTTCTACTCTCTAGACAAAGGTAATTTTTATCCTTGTTTATTGTCGTACTTTTACATGCTTATAGAAATAGTCACATCATGTATCTGAAACATACACAATCACTTTGATCCAGTTTAAGCTGTAAATCTGAGTACTCGTGAGTCACTATACATTGTGTTATGTTGTTACAGTCTTATGGAAAAAGAGATGCCGGAGGGAGAGACCGAAGTGGAAGGAGAGAAGGAACAGGGTGGGAAGAGAGAAAAGCCTGTAGTTCGACCAGAGGAAATTCCGCCTGTGCCAGAAAACCGCTTCCTGCTGCGACGGGACATGCCATCTCAGGAAGATAAAACAGAGATGTCAGTTTTCAGTTTGATTTATACATAGATAATTATCTTAACAATCAGAGGACTGTTTGCTTAGACTTTTTATTTATCTGTCTTAATTTTTAAGAGTTGAGAAAGAAGAATCATCTCTTTCAACTGACCAAAAACCAGCTGTCTCCAAGTCTGGACGGAAGATCAAAGGAAGAGGAACAATGGTAAGCTCATTTCAACTAAGATCAGAGATTTGTCACCTCATTCAGATTTCGTGTTCACATACTAAAATTGTGTAGTCCTCCTGCAAGACTGGTTTAGTTTGTCTAAGGCAAAACTAGCTGACTGAAGTGACAATGGGTTACAATTCGACATCTCTTTCTTTAAGGAGTCACAAACTAAAAAGGTTGTGGACTCCTGCTGTTAAGAATTTATCTTCATATCTTTTTCATTTCTTTGACCACAGAGACAAACTATTTATTTTTGTTCATTCTTCCTGAATAATATTTTGCCACGAATCTGAGCTTTAAAATGATTGTCAAGACAATCATAGTATCATCATCATCACCTCAGGCAAAGAAACACAGCCATAACAAAGTGTGTGAGTAGGTCTGTAGTATTCATATTAATGTTGTGAATTCCCTGCTGTGAGGAGTACACATCTTAGCAAGCTGCTTCATTGAGTAACTGAGAGACACTTTGCACATGTGCAAACAGTCTCTCATTAACAAAGTGTGAGAGTGCAGACATTCCAGTCTGCACTCTCACACTCTCAAGGTATGCCGCAGCCCCTCCTGCACAGCAGCAGAGTTATCCTCAATATGGTCATCATCAGGCAACTCCTCTACCTGGGCCACTGCTAGGATTCCAACCTGCTCCACACCAGCAAGGGATTAGACCAAACTCCTGTACAGCCCCTCTCTATCAAACATCTATAGAGTCAGGAGCTGTCCATTCCGTACCACAGACTGGATATAGAGACTAGACCTCTGCCAGCTCCACACTAGTCACAGCTTGCACCCATGGCTGCTCCACCTGCAGCTCCAGGATGCATCTCTCCTTATAATAATCCTGCAATACTCACCATGACATGACGAAGCCTAAACTGCCTCTCTTCAGTTCTGGACAGGAGAGTGATTTCATCATGCTGAAAAGGGGGCTGGATAGCTTACTTGGTCCACACAGGCACTTAACTGAAGATTATAAATACCAAGTATTACTTGACCACCTTAAGCTGCCTAGTGCCTACCAAATGGCAAAAAGATATATACACGACCCCCACACCATACAGTGCAATAAAGTGCAATGGAAGCTCTGCAGCAACGCTACGGGCAGCCAAAACAGCTGGTTCAGGGAGAATTGAAAACCATACTAAACTCTCCTCCAGTGAAACTTGGTGATGCAAAGGCGTTCAAAGACTTCTCCTCGGCCATAAACACACTGGTGGGGATGCTAAATTGGATGGACAACTGGTGCAACTCCCACATAGACACACCACTCAGTAAGCTACCTGTCAACTGCAGAGATAGCTTTGCAGAATTCTGTATAAAAAGAGGAATTATCTGCAGTGGGAATGACCAAACATATACCCTAAATGACCTCGCTGAACTCATTAGTGAGCTGCACCCTAAAGGAACTCTGCCCTACCTGCAATAAACAACACCTGCTGATACTCCATGAAGTTGTGGCTCAAGGCCCACAGCTACACATCCTCACTGTCAGTACACCAACCAATGCAGTGTACCTGTATCAGGGAAAACACTTGGGATGTGTCATGTTAAAGGTGGTACCTGTGGTGCTCCGCCATGGTAAGAGAACACTGAACACGCATGTGGTGTTAGATGATGGTTCATAGCGGACTGTCATCTTGACTGCTGCAGCCAAACACCTTGGTTTGTGTGGAGAAGAAGAGTCACTTTAATTGAAGACTATCAGACAGGATATACTGCAGTTGCAGGGAATGGCAGTGTCATTTGAGGTGTCTGCTAACACACAGCTATGAGCCTATCTCTCCATCAGCCAAGATTAGGCCAGTTATATCCAGCCAAAGTCTTCCCCAACAAACATGATTTTAAGTGTTCTTAAATCTTAATCTTTTTTCTTTTTCTGCAGAGATATCACACTCCCACAAGGTCTAAATCCCGCTCTGCATCTGTGGAAGAGCATGGAAGCAGCGAAACTCCACCACACTGGAAAGAAGAGATGAAGAGAACAAAAGTCTATCAACCCCCAAGCATCGAGAGATGGAGCAAAGGAGACAAGTATGAATTCAAATTTTATTTTGTAATATCTGATTTTTCTTTTATTTATTTTTTTTGCTTCATACATCTTTTGACTTAACAGATTGAATTCCTCAAGCAGATGGGACGACAGAAGTGACTCTGCATGGTCCCGGTCTGCAGATCACTCTTCAGACCGCAGCTCTGAGAGGTCCAGTCCACGCCGCCAGCAGAAGAAGGAGAAGAAAAAAGCCAAGCATAAAAAGAAGGCCAAAAAACGTAAACATGGCAAGAAAAAAAGCTCCAAGAACAAACCTCAAGAGCCTGTCCCATCAGAGGTTGAAAGATCAGTGTCGTCAGGGAAAAGGTCTAAGTCCAGGATGTCTCGTTCTCCTTCTCATTCTGCTTCAAGTCAGCGACATTCGTCATCGCAGAGGAGACGACAGTCCTACAGAGATTCACGGTCTTACTCCAGATCCTACTCATCCAGCCGATCCAGATCTCGAGGGAGGTCCCGATCTTATTCAAGATCCAGGAGCTATTCTAGGTCTAGAAGCCGGTCTCGATCTAGATCACAGTCCTATTCTCGATCCAGATCGAGATGTAGGTACAGATCCAGATCTTTGTCTCCATCTAGAAAGAGGAGTTTATCCAGATCTCCAAGAAAGCGAAAAGCCAGCAAGCCTGAATCAGATGCCACGATCCACACGTCTGAGAAACTTCCAGAGAGCAAAGTCGCATCTGCCTCCAGAGTCCCTGCTGTCCCCACCCCAGAAAGTGTACCTGTGATCCCACTAAGCGACAGTCCTCCACCCTCACGCTGGAAGCCTGGTCAAAAGCCCTGGAAACCCTCTTACATCCATATTCAGGAAATCAAAGCTAAAGTAACTCCCAGTAGCATCTCCTCCACAGGTGATATTGTGGCAGAGAAAGCTCAGTCCTCAGTTACACCGAAGAGTCTGCCAGGTGACCCCAAAAGCAACAAAGCACACAAAAATGCACGGCACTCACGCAGCAGGTCTTCCAGAAGTAAGTCCTACAGCCGCTCGTACAGCCGCTCATATAGCCGCTCATACAGCCGCTCGAGGAGTAGAAGTTGCAGTAAGTCCAGGTCCAGATCTCCTTGTGGCTCTAACAGCAGGTCATCCTCCTGCAGCAGATCGGACTCTGAAAAGTCCCAGAAAACAACTAGCAACAAGAATAATTCATTAGACAAAGAATGGAAAACGTTTTACAGTTCTCTGAAGAGGATAAAACATTTAGATAAGTACATTTCACATACTGGTTGTCAGGATGCTCACCCAGAATCAGAGAACAGAGAAAACAACGAGCCCACTATCAATGTCTCAAGGATAAGTGGCTCTTTGGAGAAAATGAAAGAGAAAGGCAGCTCACAGGATCAAGAGACAAAACACCACAGTTCAGTGAAGGCAGAGAACTTTAACAGCAGGTCTGAATGGGATAGTGACAGTGATAAAGTAAGCCAAAGTAACAGTTCCATCTTAAAAAAGCAGAAACAAGGAAGTCAGTCAAGGGAATTTCATGACAAGAAGTTGTCTGCTCTTGCTGGATGGAATTCTGAAAGTGATCCAGAAAATATAATGGGCAAGACGCTGGCTATATCTGAAAAAGAAGAAGGAGAGGCAAGTTCAGAATCTGATTGTGAAACCTCCAGAAAGACGTTGGAGGCAGCGATTGCTCTGGCTAACAAGACTGCTGCTGCTGCTGCTGCTGCTGCTGCTGCTACTACCGCTGCTACTACCGCTGCTTCTGGTCAGTCAGAAGAAAGTCCTGAGAAGGTGACAGAGTCTGAGAAGCACAAGACCAAGAAGAAAGCCAAGCGTAAGCATAAGCACAAAAGGAGAGGGGAAGGCAAGAGTGGTTCCCATCGCAGTAAGGACAAGACAAAGAGATCTAAAAGGAAACATCAGAAACTGAAAGAGACCTTTCACTGGCAGCCACCTTTAGAGTTCGGAGAGGAGGAAGACGAAGATGAATCAAAACGAGAGAAACATAGTCCAGGTAGAGTTGCCAAAGAAAGGCCTGGTGTGGAATGTATGAATAAAAAGTACCAAAGTTCAAGCTCTTTAAACAAGGATTCTAATAGGGAAGAAGAAAGGGGACAACAGACGGCAAAAGAATGTAAGAAAAACCCCAGACAAGCTGAATCTCATCATCATCAGTCATCCAACAGGAATGGTGCCAACAATACTAACTTGTCCAGTGTCAAGGAGGAGCAGGAGTCATTAGATGATATGGACATCTGTACTCCTGAGCATGACACCGAAGCACCTGTTGAACCTTCAGTTACAAGTGAATCATCTAACAACGCCTCCGAATTAACCCTAAAAACTACCTCAAAGTTTTCAGATCTGGCAAGTAAAGATTTACCTCAGCTTCATAGCAAAGAGCAGTCTTCTGTTACCTCTGCAACAACAGCTGAAGGCTTGAAAGATGACGGAACTGCCGACAAAACAAGTGGCATTGCCATTAATTTCAAATGGAGGCCTTTGAAAGGAATGTCCGCACTACAGAATGTGAACGTGGTACAGGCTGCTGTGAAAAATACCCACCTTCAACAGAGTCAGACCCAAAACACGCAGGGGGTGAGAATGGAGATTAAAAGCAAAAGCCGTGTCCGACCTGGATCTTTGTTTGATGAGGTCCGTAAGACCGCACGGCTCAACCAGAGGCCGAGGAACCAGGAGAGCTCCAGCGAGGAAAGTTCCCCCTCTGTAGGAAAGACCAAGGGTACGTCACACACGCGGTCCCCGAAGAAATCGACCAGGAAGTCTCGCTCTGTTTCCAGTCACCGGTCCCGCACCAGAGGGTGGTCCCACTCCTACAGCAGGTCCAGAAGTAGATCCCGCAGCTCCAGCTACTCCTCCAGGTGAGAATAAAAGCAGTTTGATTAAATGAAGAGCACAAGGGCATCATCAGTATATCTTTGTAGATGTCAGATAGGCTTTTTGGAAGCTGAACAAGATTGTTGTGAAGTGATAAACTTAATAAATGTGCATTTGGTGTTTAGTCCAGCAGCCAAATCTGTGTCTGTGATACAGACTTCTTGTTTTAGTTTGAGGGAAAATGTAATTTATAATGCAACTAATTCTTTTAGGAGTCGGAGCAGGAGTCGCCGGAGACGTGGGAGAGGACGATCACACTCCCGCAGCAGCACATACCGAAGTTACAGGTACACACTCAAACACTGGTTTAAGAATCTATTGTGGCAACTAATGGATCCCAACAGGAAAGTGTTTTCAGCATGGTCAACCACACAAAGAAACCCCGGAGCTGGGGTTTCAGTATCTTATTCCTCTTTGCAGCCAAGGAGACAAGACATTCAAAAAACTATCACATTAAAAATTGTTTTTCAAAGGCTTTATATTGAATTTTCCTTTTGTGTATTTTAATATAACTGGCATGGTTTATTTGAGTATTTGAGTCTGTTTCATCTCATACTTTTTCTTTATCTTTAGTCGAACATACAGTAGAAGTCATTCCAGGAGTCGCTCATATACTCGCCGAAGGAGATCCAGGTCTGTGAGCCTCCTTAATTTACCGATTCTGTATTTAAAATGTTCTCTGATTGTTTATGCATAATACTCTTAAGCTCAGTTATAAACACAATTTTGTATTTACCATATTGAGATAATTAGTTGTTGAAACGCGATGTTTGGTGCAACATGGCCTTTAATCTGATAAATAGGATACACAGCATTGAGACTGATAAGATTTTATCAGACAAACATTTAGACCACTTTGTGCTGTGTTAAATCAAGTAAATAAGCTAGCGATGGGTTTTAAACATCACCATCATCATCATTGTCATCATATTTTATGCTTCTCTTAAGGAAATCAATGTGAATCAAACAGCATTTCCGAGATATTCCCAAAATAATATCGCTGCTGTCACACGGCTGTATGTTAATGCAGGTCAGACTCTTCTGACAGCTATTCCAGTCGGAGTCGGAGTGCAAGCAGGAGACGAGGGCACAGAAGAAGTGACAGCTACAGGAGCTCAGACCGCCGATCCCGGTAAGACACATATATCCCTGGTGAACCTCAACAGACTTCGACAAGGTGGCAGGTCTTAGTTCAACCTTTTCACCTTCCTTTACTTCTTTCCAGTGGGTGAACTTTACAGTGTGGCTCAACACCGTGACATACTCATTCAGACATTCATGCAAAAGGAACACCAACTACCTTAGCATAACCATGAATAACTTTTATGTTTTACTTGTTGTATTTATCTGTTAACTTGACATTTTCTGCCCTAAATGTATTACAACATTTTTGTGGACTGTCCTGAATCCTAGCTATCATAATCTCTCCCATGGGTGAAAGTATTTAATTGAAATCTCTTCCTGCAGGTCCTACCGCTCCTCTAGTCGCAGTTCTTCCAGACGCAGAAGTCACAGTCGCAGCAGTCGGTACAGTTGAGCCGCACCTCGGGCACAAGAGGAAAACAGAACAACAAAGTCTGGACACTGGACACACAAATAGCAAATGACTTTTATAGCTAAATCTTGTATAATGTTTTAAAATTACTATATGTCCTCCGACATGATGCCAGTATAAAAGTTGATGTTACAGTCTTTGAGGAAACTAATGTCATCAAAAGTACATGAATTAACCACTTTACAAGCTTACACAAAGGCAGATCTCTACAACTGAGAATAACAGTTCAATCTTGTCAACATGGCCACTCTGGACAGAAATTTTCTATGTGAAAATTATATTTCTTTTAAAAAAAAATATGAGATATAAGCTGTTAATAGTTTTATTATTGAATATTAGTGTATTCTTTTTTTTTTTTTACTTTGGTCTTTTTATACACTGAAACAACTATATGTACATTTACTATAAATGTCTAATCCTCACAGCTGTGAAGAGTTAGTGAGTATGAATTAAGATGATGCCTTAAATTCAGGGTAAGCAAGAGACGATTGTTCTGGAAATGTCCTCATTGAATGAAAAATAACTTTTGTTGGTTTCTGTGGCAGTTTCAAGCTGTAATTTATCTCTTTTGCATTTGTTTTTGTTACTGTATAACGAATGTGCAAAGTGTACTCAAAGTACAATACATCTAATTTCGCTTTTAAGT
>JANJYP010199898.1:0-11870 GCA_024605115.1 Rastrelliger brachysoma
GTTCAGATATACAAAAAATGTTGATTATAGAATTTAGCTACACAGCATAAAACAGCCAATAGACACCGTTAGCTGAACATAGTTGAGTATTTAGAAACTAAGTTACCAGACATTTCCCTCAGGAGTTGATAAAACAGCAAAAATAAATGAATATTAGACTTACATTCACCAGGTGATCAGAAACATGGCTCCAAATGATTAACTAATATTACTCCATAAATGCTGATGTTTAAAGAAAAAACTGTTTCACCACATGATGTAATGACAGTTTGCTTCCACCACCTACAAGTAACCCCTCCGGCTTGATTGCACTTCTGATTTCTAGAGCGACAGAAATTGATATATCTGTAAATACTGTCTGCTTAACATGTGATAAATGCAGGCGAAGCACAGTTTATTGTCAGAGTGTCAAATAGCACTGTCAGTGCTGCATGCAATATTGAAAAGTTTAGCTGTGGGCTACAAGGGCAACGTGTTGATTTACGTTAGCAGAAGGGAGTTTCAATTTAGAGTTCCTATAGCGAGGTGAAACACATAAGCAGCTGCAAAAATCTGACATAATAATGTACCTTATAGGATATTAGAAACAGAACGAGACACAGGGTATGTTTAAAGAAGACAAAATACAGCACACACCAGATTAATACTGTGCTTTCTTAGACTCGGATATTTTTGATTTTACTCACTTTTTCTGAGCCAGAGGAGTGTTGAATGTGAGGTCTGTGCCTGAAAATTGTCTTTGAGTAGATAACTTCTATCTACAGTAGGATGGATTAGATTTAGGTGGGAGGTGTTTTATTTGGTACCGGGGAACCTGTCTGATTCTGCTGAATACCCTCTGATTTTAAATGAGTGTTTTTTTCCCCCACCATATTTTTCTCTCTCTGCCCTGAAAACTCAATATCAGCTCTCCAGATAACATTCAGCCTTTATCAGTTTTCTTTTTTTTTTTTTATTGTGAAGATAAAACTTCCAACTCGCCTTTTTCTATTATTGGTATAAAAATAAACATCAGATAGATTTTATGGACTCAGACTAACAGCTAAGAGGATTTGTCTGGGGAATACTTAATGTTTTATGCTTTTGTGTATCACAATTTCTTTAAAATTAAAAAAAAAAATAACTGCATCTTTAAAATACCCAGAAGTATGAAGTGATCTGTTGCTCTACATGACCCAAACAACTACAAATCACTTGATGATCAGACATGTTGTAATGTGTACATAGAGGTGGGGCGAGGGGTTAAACTAACCACTTTGCAATATGCTTTGAAGCTCTTAAGCATCCTGTTGTCAGCTGAGATCAAACACAAGGGTACACGCAGCTTCAACAGACACAATCGTTGTTGGAAACTCCTGATTTTCTACCAGGGAGGATTTTTTAACTTTGCTTGGGTCAAGATGAGTTGCCCTTCATCTTTACCGCCTGCCTCCAACTCACACTCAACCCAAGCCTCAGACCACACATGCTTAAATAATCAATTACCGAAGAGGTTAGTGTGAGGTGAAAATGTGACGCTCCCCAATTAGTTTGATTTCTTTTTTTTCCCCTTGTAGTATCAATAGCCTCTGGATAATCACCCTGAGAGAGCAGTCACCCAGTGTTAATTAAGGTTTTCAACTCACTGAGTACCAGCTGAGTTTTGTTGACAGGGTTAAGATGTTTTTTTTATGGATTCAGCTAAATTTTCAGTGTGGAGAAAAGATAAAATTAGACTCTTTCTTCTTTTTCTTCTGTTTCACTTCACAGTTTTAAGACTGAACTTTTACTGAGAAAAAAAAAAACACCAGGAGTCAAAGCTTTAAATGTGATAAAATAGTGTGTTTTCTAAGGTTAAAAGGTCATTTTCACCATCTATTCAAAATGACACTGCTTGCATTTATTCATGAATTAACAAAAAAAAAAGTATGATAATGTATTGTTCTGTTTGATTTTATGATTAGCTCTTCACTACACTGTGCCCCTGTTTGCAGGATTTTTACTGTTTGTTTAATCTCTATTGTAATTAGTGAGAGGGGATAAAGGAGGAATGCTGTGCCAGAGACTTGTGGAAAGAAAAACACATTTTTATTGATGTTTGTGGCGATTTCCTGCTGGTCGGCAATAGAATTAGATAAATACCACAGATTACTCAAGGCCCCTGTAAATTGGCTTTCAAACATTTTCCTTTGATCACCTATAATCTGCTCTGTTGCACATCATATTTGCATTGCCTAATCGTTCCTACCCCACCCCGCGCGGCACTCAGACAGAATTTACTGTGTCATCCTTGAAGTTGCTTTATGTGCTTCTCCTCATTGACAACACGTATAAAATAAATTGTCTCCATCTTGCTGAAACATTTTGAGTGCAGATGATGTACTAATTAAAGCCTGCAAATAGATTTCAGTTTTAAGGGTGCACGTAAGACATTTCAAATGTGTCATTAATCCTCATTGACTGATGGATAATTAGACTTTACTAATGAAATAACAGGATGGTTGTTATTTCTACACTTGCAATCGATTTACAGCCTGTGCAATTATGCCTTGTTTTATTTTTAAATGATCCAGAACCTAATAATACAAGTGTCCCAATCTGAAAGCCATCATTATTCTGATTTCCACTAGGAAACTAGTTCGGAGATAATAGCTGAGATGTTTCCTCTGTTTGTCTTGATCGCGTTTTGTAATATGATAATGGAATTTTCTCTCGAGGCTTCCTGCATTACAAGTGTCTTTCTTGGAGTTACATCTGAAGCAAAAAGGTTTTTTGTTTCATATAGCATGATTCATATTATAATTTTGGCCTGTTTACTGTTTCCCCAGGTCCGTGGGGGAGATGCATGGGCAGCAACTGCGGTCCAGGTGGCAGCCAAAGCCGGGCAGTCTGGTGTGCCCATGTGGACGGCTGGACGACACTTCACACCAACTGTGACCAGAGCCAGCGTCCCTCCAACCAGGGGAACTGTTTCCGTGTGTGTGACTTTCACAAGGACCTTTATGACTGGAAACTGGGTGCCTGGAATGAGTGCGTGCCAGTGTCAGCAAGGACCTTTGGGGCCCCGCGGCCCTTCACTTGCAGTGGAGGCGAAGAGGGCATTCAGACCCGGGAGGTGGTCTGCATACTCAAGTCAGACGGGACTCCAGCAGAGGATGCCATCTGTGAATACTTTGAGCCCAAGCCTCGCCTGGAGCAGGCATGTTTGATCCCTTGCCCCCAGGACTGCGTGGTTTCCGAGTATTCTCCATGGACGTCCTGCTCCAAAACGTGTGGAACAGGCCTCAGGAACAGGGTCCGTAGTGTCCTGGTTCCGCCACTTTTTGGAGGCGCTGTCTGCCCCAACCTAACTGAATTCCAGTCTTGTAAACCTGGGCCTTGCACAGGTCCGGAGGGCGTGTACAATCTCAGGATTGGTCCCTGGAGCCCTTGCACCCTCCCACAGACTCGGCCGGTGCGCCAAGCCAAACGCAGGAAAGGTAAAGGCCAGGGGCTGAGGGAGCGAACTGGGGTCAAAGATCCTGAAACCAGGGAGCTTATCCAGAAGAAACGGACCAGGAACCGCCTTAACCGGCAAGAGAGTCCGTTCTGGGACATCCAGGTGGGCTACCAGACTCGAGACGTGACCTGCATACATAGGAACGGGAGCTCTGTGGGACGCATGTGAGTCACGACATTTTTTATGTTAATATGGCAGTGAAGATGATGTTTATTTCCTCCTGTGCACTGTTATATACTACTTTAATTGTCTTTCTGAGGCACTGGTGAAATATCTGTCTGAATTATAGCTCAATAATGGAACGATAAACACTGATAAACAGCTTTGTTTGTGCCTCCTAATTATCTACTGTAATATATGCCTTTAGCAGAGGTTGTGTATTTAATTCAGTTTAAAAGTTTGGACACACTTTCTCATTCATGTGTATAGAAAGAAGTATATGTCAAAACTTTTTAGTGGTATTTTATGCTTCTTTGCATTATAAAGTATTTATCTTTTATTTTGGCACTTACTAAACTGCTCCTTATATGTCTATGTTCCTTTGATGTGTAGGTGTGCTGGTCTTAAAATTACTGTTTTTCTAACAGCTAAACACAGCGCCAAATTTGTCCTCCCGAAAGTTTTTCCTCCTCCCTGTCAGGAAGTGACACAGAGGAGGATGTTTATCGGTCTTTGTCATTGCTGTGCTGTCAGAGCAATGAGGCACAGCTCTACCACACAGTGTATTTGATGTCAGTTTCTGAGGACTGAAGTGGCAAAGCAACTCATTTTATGACATGAGATCAATCTTTCCCACAACTTTGTGTGGCACTTTTCAAAATGAGGCAATTTTCTGGGTTTTGTTTTCTGGTTTTGAATGGATGTGTAATGATAGCTTCCCAGAAAAAGTGAACAAATCGAATGTCACTCAAAATGTCAAACATATGTTTCCCTTCTAAGCAACAATGACAAATTGCTGCAGCAAAACTTTCAAAATAAACAAAGGTGGGAAGGCTTGTTTTCTGGATTAACTCTTGCATACTGTTATGGGTCAAATTTGACCCACATTTTATATTTGAGAACTGAATAATGCACATTTAAAAAAAAAAAAATGTTCAGCAGATACACATTTTTTATGCAAATATACAAATTTAACCGATTAAATAAAAAGAAAAGTAAAAAAAAAAATCATTCAGGAATATTCAAATGTTCTCATGGAGCACAAAATAGTGATTTCCACAAGATTAATCACACATTTATTAATGATTTATGGGCAATTTATGAGTGTGAATTGATGTAGTCTAATTATGAGTCAAAATTACTAGAGTTTCTAGTGAGGTTAAAGGCTCTGTTCAACTAAATCAGACATCATATGCAGACGTGTTGATAATTTTAATTTGACCAGAGGCAAATGAGAGACATATTTGTAAATTTAAGAGATGATGTAATGCAAAACTTAAAATATGTATGTAAAGAAATTAGTTTTGAAGCAAATCTTTACTTGAATAAGTCATTGAATTAGGCATTCTGTGGGAACTACTATCTAAAATACATGCTGTAACTGTATGAGTGATTGTTTCCATTTATAGTGCTAGTTAACCCAGCTGGGATCTAACCTCTAGCCCCGACATTATCATTGCTATGAGCGTCAAAGTCACACGCTCTGACTGAAAATAAGATCTACATCAAATGACTCTCAGTTCCACTCATTTCTCAGCAGCAGAAGTCTTTGCCTGAAATGCACATCAAACATTTACGTCTAAGAAATGAGTCTGCCACTAGCAGCAGAGATCTCTATATCCGATAGGAAGGCACGACACTTAAACCCTCACAGAGTTTAAAAGAAAAGAGCTCAAAATGAGTTTGAGCTCAGCTGTACATTTTAAACTTGTGTTTGATAAATATGTGCTGGTTTAATATGTATGTGCAGACGTCAAATACCTTATTGATGCTGACTGGTCATTATCACTTGTTATCATGAATTAGCATTTGTACACTTAGCCGCTCAGATAGTAATGTAGCTGCAACCAAGACAGATTAAAATACGATCGTTCAAATCACCTTGAGATGCGTAAAACCATTTGTCTCCCTAAGAGGAGTCTAATTATTCACTTCTCAACATGAACTACATCTGTCTGACTGTAAGTAAGTAGCTAGTTTTTTTCTTCTTTCCCTCCTTGTTATAATTAAAACTTGAGTAAATTAAAGCCTAAGTACATCACACGACATATTTCCAGAAGATTTCCAGTATAAGCAACTGCAACGGCTTCTGACCATGAAGCAACTTGTCTCTATTTTTGTGTTTTTAATTGATTTTTTTTCTTTTTTTGTACATGCAGCTACAGTACGCAGCCCTTCGACAGGAAAAAAATTACACAGAACTGTAAAAAATAAGTACAAAACTGATTAAAATAACTTCCTTATTGTGCCAGACGTAATGTGATGAACATTAAAACAAGTCAATCAAATCAATCAAAATCATTCAACCCAGTTAATATCATCTACTTTTCTAAACCCGCATAACCAACCAAGTTTCTCTTTTGCAATTTCATACCTGGCAACGCTCGGCCAATTTCTTTAAATATTAACAGATAGTATGAATGAAGATCGTACACAGTTGAAAGCACACGTGAAATTGAATTTACAGTATGCATGAAGACAGGTTGTATTTTTGATGTAGTTAAAGTACAAAATGTGTAGTTTTTCAAAGTATCCGATTTCAAATCTCTCAACACAGCTGGCACAAAAACACACACACACACACACACACACACACACACACACACACACACACACACACACACACACACACACACANTACAGGTGGTGCAGCAGGTAAAAAAAAAAACAAAAAACCTTACTCTGCCTCGTATCTAAGCTTGAAGTGTGGCAGCTGATAGTCAGGCTTCCTCCATCTTACTTAAGCAAGAAGTAGAAAACACAGAAGATGAACATGTTGTTCTAGTGTTTATCTAATTTGTGTGGATGAGAGAGCAGCTTAAGTGAGTGAAGATGAGCTAAACTTGTCTCTGACTGTGTCCATCCATGAGAATCATCCATGTGTTTGTGCTACTTAAGATAAAATGAGATAAGAGAAACAAAGGAAATTTGTCTTTGGTTAAAAGTGCTGAATATAGCTACACATAAACAACATACATGACAAACTCAGTGACTGGGACAAAAATGCAACAGTGAACACATTAACATAATAGGGTTGACAGTGTTCAGTTGCATATTGCACATAGTTGAATATTGCATGTATCCTTAAGTAAACATGGACATGTAAGGTAAAGACGATAAAATTGCAATAATTAAGCTACATAACCCTAGTTAAACATATACAAAATCCTAGAACAAAATAAAAATAAAAAATAAATAATGTGCAATTTTAAAAGTCAACCTCAGCTGCATGCGGCGCAGTAAAGCTAAGACGGATGCAAAGAGATCTGAAATGTCTGGATATATTAGACAACTGAATATGTGCACAGCATGATCCTTTCTTTCTGTTTTGAGTCTTCTTGTAAGTATTTGAGGAAGAATTTTTAAAAAATGATCACTTATTTAAATTATTTACATAAACATGGTTTCAAAAGACCCCTGTCCTGCAATGACCGATTACTTGCGATGTTTAAATATCCAGTGAATATCCAAATATTTATTCTATGACTCAATCTATCCTCAAAGCGAGAAGCTGACCACTTAAATATGACAAATTACTTGTATTAAAATTCAGTGTTTACAAGAAACTGACAAATCCAGCCACTTTTCACACAGTTGTCAAAGTTGTGAATGATTAGCTTCTGCGGAGAAACCGGTGAAACATTTATCCAGTAATCAATAAATTCAGATTCTTGTCACAACATCCATGAATATTATCCATAATAAGTCTCTGATCTCTAGATTAGATGACTGTGAGATAATCAGCGATTCTTATTAAGACTTGTTTCTGTGGATCCGTCATCTCGTTTCCTGTTCCTCGACTGATGATAACTTAGAATGTCATTGCTGTTCCCTAGAAACTTGGATTCGGGGGTTTTCACGAGGTCTCTGATCTCCAGGAAAGAATCAGTGATAGTGTCAGTGGAGCAAACCTCCATTCACATCATGTATCTGTCACACGCCACTGTACTTTAAGATTTGATCAATTATGAACTAAATCTATTCATTAAAGCTTTGTTGGCGCCCAGCGCTCAGCAGTGACTGGGATCAAATATTTCAAAGGAACCGTGAAAACAACTCACATGCCCTTAGGAGCATAAATATTAATCCTTGACTTGTTTATTTCTTGTTCTGAAATATTCATAGTTGTTTTTGCCACTTTCGGAAAAGTGGAACAAACTTCCAGTGAAGCAATAACCCAAACGTATCATAGCCAGACGCTCTCTGAACATCTTGCTCACTTCATTTCCAATTTTGTTTGATGAACATCTGTCTTTGTGCCTTTCAAATCCTCCGTAGTCCTTGAATCGTCCCAAACAGGCCACATCCACATTACTCAATCTTCTGCTTGTGTCCTGTTAATCTTAGACTTGCATCACGACCTTTTACTGCACCACTGAGGCGATGTTTCCCATTACATCATTGAATTTAATGCTGACATGTTGCTATAATTTTGTTTCGCAGCTTTTTTTTTTTTTGGCACTGCAACTGCTCACACTCACAGTCTCACACAGTTGTTTCTCTAAGGCTCTGAAAGTTGTAAAAAAATAAAAAAAAGCTTCTCTAATCACTTGACCCACATAGAATTATGTTTTCAGACCGTTTCAGCTACACACTGTTTTGATGAATGCAGCTCAAGTAATGAGCATACAAGAGCTGAAATATGGAGACTTTCTGACAGCCCGTGGAATCCTTTGTTACAAGCTACTGAGTAAAACCTACAGGCTTAAAAATGAACATTTTTTCAGACATCATCTTACTTATTTAAATAGAGAATGATTGTGTCCTCATTCTGTCTGAATGACTGAGATGAAGAAATAATGACTTCTTTTTTTATTTTATTTTTTGAAATCTCTACAAAAACTCTCAGACATACACAAACGAACGGCAAAAACGCAGAGAATCGAGTTGCAGTGAAAATTGGGTCATTGGCTGCATTAGGGGGGCTTTTTATACAAAAAAAAAAAAGAAGTTCCACCTGAGACAGGAAATCAAGTCTTCACCTCACCAGTGTATCACATTCACAGTTTAAATTCCTCATTGTTTTTCCTTTAATGCAAAAAAAAAAGAAAAAAAGAAAGAGTAGCACACCTTTTCTTTGGCAGGAAAAACAAAAACTTAAGATTCTTCACAGTGTCATTTCTGAACCACTTCAAAGACTGCAGAGGTGTTTTAATCTGCGAAGACACAGGAGTTAAAGAAAAAAAAATACACACACACACTCACAGCAGCTCATACTCAGCTCATATATTTCCTCATTTATACCAAAAAGTCTGAGTTGCTGGAGGTGAAGTGTGGTGGCAACGTCTAAATGAGAGGTTTCTAAATGAAGCAGAGCTGTAATTAGCACTAATAGCTCGTCAGCTGCGTCGCCTCAAGGGGAAAGACATCCAGACTGAGTAGCAGAAAAGCAGTCGGCTTTAGTTAGAACAAATTTCTAATGATTCGGTAGGGGCCCGAAGAGGACGGGTTATTCATTACATCTAAATGCTATTTAGATGATCAAAAGATGCGTGTGAACGATTGATCAGAGGTTGTTTTGGTTGTCTTAACACTTACGCCTTAAGGATACTCACACACACAAACACACACCATTGCCACACCGCTCCTGTTGTACTCTCCAGTGTGTATCAGATTATGCCGAATGTATGCTAACGAGAGAGGCTAATGACAAAAACGCGGCACCAGTCGAGAGCAGAGACTTTAAAGTGAAGCTGAAATGTCACATATCTGTCGCTCTGACATGTTCAAAGACTATAAATCGTGGTTTGACGCAACTTTGCTCACTGACATAGAAATGGCAGCGAGCGAGAAGTAAAAGAAAGATTTGACTTGACTGTGGTGTGTGATGCATTATCAGTGAACTACACACTGCCTGATTTGCTTAGTCATAAATATTGTCTGTGAACAGTTTATACAATTTAACAATGATGGTTGATGAAGGATCTGCTAATTGTTTGTACTTCATCCTCAAGCTTAAATTTATCATTTAGTGCGGGTGGAGGGATGCAAATAGGTAATCCAACAAAGTGAAGAAGTGCAGAAAATGAATCATCAGCAATTTTGATTGTTGATTAATTATCATTTATTCAAAAATTGGATTTTAAATTTATTTCATATTGTGAACATCTTGGAAAAAATGTCCTTGTTTAACATCATTGCAAGTGTTTTGGAAATGTAGTAGTAATTTGTAGTAATGTAGTAGTATTTGCTTACTTATGAGTGTTAGATGAGATAATTACTACAGTTCTTATGTCTGTGTGATGAATATGACACTAAAGCTTGTAGACAGTCAGCATAATGCTGCTTAACATTAAGAAACTGGAAATAAGGGGGAAAAAGCTAGCCCGACTCTCTCTAACGGTAAAACAATCTACTATCTAACACATCTAAATCTCATTTATTAACACTTTATACCTGGTCTCTTCTGTACAAAAAAAAAATGTGATGTAAAATTTGACGAGTTGTAGTTTTATAGCATTTTATGTACAGGACTATCCCTTGGCAAAAAGCTATATCCTGAATTGAGTGAATCATTAATGTCTCAATCACAAGTTAGATCCATTCTCCTCTTCTCTTCTGTTTCTAAGCAGAGAATATGGATGCCTTTTTACCTAAAACCCCTGCTTGGTGCAGCGTTAATACTCCCCACATCAATCAATAACCGTGTCTCCGCACCCTCCTTCACCCTGCTGCTTTGTCCTTCCTCAGCCTCTGCACACAGAGAGACCAGCCGCTGACCGTCCAATCCTGTGTCCTCCCCAAAGACTGCAAGGTCACCGACTGGACCGAGTGGGGGCAATGCTCCAAAACCTGCACGGACCCCGAGTCTCCCACAGGCAATCGCACTCGGAACAGACAGGTGCTCCAGTTCCCTGTGGGCGAGGGGGCGGAGTGCCCGCCATTGGAGGAGTTGGAGTCTTGTGAGCCTCAGGGTGACAGCTTGCCGCCCTGCGCCACGTGAGTTCCTCCTGATGACAGAGGAGAGGGGCGGGAAGCACAGCAGGGAACGAGCATGGATTTTTTTTTTTAAATTTGAGTGAAAGTGTAGAAGTGTTGTTTCCTTTTTCTTTTTTTATAGCTTTGCACTCGACAGGCACTTAAGTTTCACAGGGATACAATTGCATGTTAGGCTGTAATAAAACCCTCCTCCTGGGTTACAGTGGCGTTAAGACTCTGCACTGCAGGGATTCAGTCTTCACTCCAATAAACCATAAGCAAAAAATACAATAAAATCAAAGTGTTCAGTATTCACCGTGGTTGAAGCTGTACTCTCTTCCTGTTGACTTCCCTTCACTCATATCACCAAGCTAATTTGATCTCCTGGGTGGGCCATGCCTGAGTGTCTGTCTATATATGTGTGTGTGTGTGTGTATTTTTGTGTGGTTGTAGGAGACAGCATATGGAGATAGATTAGTATAAGTGCTTGGGCTCGTGCCAGATACAAAGTAGAGACAAATGGAGGGAGACTGCAAGGACATTTGAGTCCCACAAACTTACACACAAAGATTCAAAACAGGCTCACAGATGGCCTTTATTCATTCTCTCGTTTTCCTTGTTCCATCTTTACACAAGTATTCCCAAGATACTCTTTTCTGCCCTCAACCTGGGGTCTCATTTATTATCATTGCATATGCACAAAAAAGAAGGTGTACACAACTTTCAGAGCAAACTTTGGGATTTATAAAAAAAATAAAATAAAACAAAACTTGACAGAAGAATGAGCGGTTCTCCACAGAAACTCTGAACATAAACTTGAGAAGTTTAAAGTTTGAAATTGACTTTGCAAAATAAATCTAAATATTACTTCTATGTGTCTTGTATAGAGTTCATTTGCAATAACAGATAAAAACCATCTGTTGTTGCAAAAGAAACCTTCAACACTCAGGTTTTTGAGCCAAACGTCAGCCAGCTTGTGGACGTGATTCATCGCCTATAAAGAGACAACATATGGATAAACATANGTCACAGGTTTTTGAGCCAAACGTTAGCCAGCTTGTGGATGTGATTCATCGCCTATAAAGAGACAACATATGGATAAACATAAAACTATTAAGTAGATTTTTCAGTTTACAGCTTGTTAGTGTTAGAATTGAGTTAATTGCCAAGTACATATAGGGTAGCACTTACGTTGGTGTTGTGATGGAAAGGCAGTCTTAGATATGCACAGAAATAAGTTAGAGGTGTACATTTTAAATATTTAGTAGAAGATAATAAGATGGATATGCCAGATGTTGATTAGGAATGGGCTACA
>JANJYP010200203.1:0-11182 GCA_024605115.1 Rastrelliger brachysoma
TCTTTATATTTTTTGTATTGTCTATAAATTCCATTAGAAGACCAAAACCAACAGTGTGTTAGTCCATCTAACTTATGTCTGTGGTACTCGGTCCCAGTCCCATTCATTCCTACTGAAAGCATAAATCTGTAAAAATAAAAATCAACCAAAAAGATAAACCAGCAGGACTGTGTGCTATGTGAGCTTGAGTCTTTAAAACAATAACATACTTGTGTTCATCATATTCAGGAACATTTCACCCAGTGCAACAGTGTGGGTTATTGGTAGTTTTTGGAAAATGAACAAGGTCTATGGCACCAACGACTCGGCTATATCAGATAAAAAGTAATTGTTGGTTTTGGTGTTTTCATGAGAATCACTGACACAAAATATAGAATATTATCAGCCTTTAAAGTTCAAACCATTGAAAGCTTAAAACATGAGCATATTTAATGTTGGACAAAGTAAATCATTAATGCTTGTATCTAATTGCTGATGCACGTCTGTCAGTTTGGTTGTTTACAACATTAAATCATTTTGTTCCTCAGGGGAATACTAAGCATATATACTGTACTGTATGTGTTTATTAAGAGGGTGCACAACAGTGTTGTAAATTACACAGTAATGTGAAATGTATTCACAACCATGTAGAACCTGCTGAACAGAAATTACCCTGCTATAGTATGTTGTAAGAGTGAAATATTAGATTGCTTTATCGTGGGGATAAGCTTGTTGTATAGACCACATAATGTATGCACCATGATACAGACATGAGTTTTACTGTGTTACAATAACACACTGTACCTCATCAGTGGGAGTTTCTCTCGACCTGCTGCTTCATATGTCAAATATTAAGGTTTGGTTTGGATTGGTGAGGCATAAATAATGATTTTCATCAATAGCGTGCGTGTTTTTTGTTTGGCTCATGTCATGTAAAAGAAAAACATAAAAAGAGGTGAGTACAACTAGTTAAAAAGTTCAAATCCACCACCATGATTGCAACTACTTTTGAAGTGTGGTGTCCTCTGAAAAAACTTCCCAATAAAATGTCAGCTTGGCAATGAACAGCTTGCTCTCCCAGTTCTAGCTGAATGTTGGTAAAGCTGGTCTGACATGTAGAACAACAAAGACACCACCTGGTCCGCATAAGTGATCAGATGTAGATAGTGGAGAGCCACATGGATACATGCGCACACACACACACACACACACTCCATAGACAACATTAAAATACCAAAACAATATCTTTTATTTGTAGTCCATCACCACAGCCCTGGTAGGCTATTCTGCACCAAAGCCAACGGAGAAACACATGACAAGCTTATACAATAGAGAAAAGAGAGGAAGTCAACTGGATGGTAAGCAGTGCGTGTTTACATTTCTGTGTGTCTCCCTCCGGACGCCACACCTGCCTGACTAAATTTTTACCAGATCTAGCTAGCTCTAGTTCTATAATACCTGGCATACCTGCTGTGGCATTCAGCCACACTCCATTCTTCTGAACATTGGGGGATTATTGCTGTGGGAATGATTATTACCCAGAGTCAACAAGAGAGTCAAAACAAAACAGGAACACAACAGGAACAAGAAGAACACACATAGCACATCTGGGTATTAGCGATATTATTCACGCTGGCGAAAGTCGAGTCCTGAAAGTTTTGGAGCACCAAGTCAAATATCATCCACAAATTGTGTCACACAATGTGCTGCAAAGCTGCCAGGATCCTCACACTTCATGTGTTGCTCTCAATGGTAAAAATAGAGAAAGAAGACGCTTTCTGCAGACGGTCCATGTTTGTGCTTTTTTTAATAATACTATTATCTTAATGAGGTCATAGTTTGGTTTGTTATACACTGGAGTTACAAAGGAAATTAAAATAGACTAAAATTCGAATAGCCCACCAATGGTAAACAGTACAGTATTTTTAGGGGGCATTCCTCCCCCAATGAAAGTTGGGTAAGAGGAGTTGAGAGGTCACTGATAGAATGCCTATACATACAGACACATACATACATACCACACAAACATACAGTCTGTCAAGCACACACACCCACTCTCACACGTATATACTGTACAGAAACAGTCAAAACAATGGAGCCAGAGACAAGATGGAGTTCCACTAAAGTCTTCACAAAGCACAAATTCTTCTTAATCCTTTCTCTTGTTCCATACCACTTTCATGACAAATTTGTTTTTTTTAATTTGAAAAAGTAGACATATACTGTAGCATCTCCACGCTGACTTTTAGTTAGGTTGATTCCTCTTTGATGTTGAAGTCATCTTTATAGTCAGATAATCAAAAAAACACAAGAACAGTTTTGCGAAATTGATGCACAACAATCCCATACATTCTGAAGTTCGTGAGTCAAAATTAAATGTTCTTGTGGCAAAAGTACTCCAATCTGGGCCTGTCCAAGTCTCCATTGGAATAGTGCCCACAGGACATTATTAGGTGACTGGTTTGCTCCATTCTGTTCATTTTGGGGTACATCCTCGCTTGTATTATACTTCCTTTATGTGAGTCCATCAAATTTTTCTCAACACCCTCCACACACCATGATCTTTACTCCATCCTTGTGTATTGTCCAAGAACATTCTAGATACAAAGTTTCTAATGGATTAGAACATTCCAGGGCCTGGACTGAACCCCATGTCCATGTCACGTGGCCTCATCTGACCCCCCATCATCATTGTCTGCTGAGGGGGACCGCCCATGCCCTGCAGTGACATCATCATGTTAGGTGAGCCGCCAGGGCCTGGGTGGGCCATTTGTCTCCCCTGCATCATCCCTCCCGGACCCCCAGGGGACATCATCCGGTGCTGGGGGCCCATCATGCCTTGGCCCATGAATCCTGGTGGCCGCATTGAGTTGTGGCCAGGGTTCCCCATTGGCATGTCTTGGGGGCCCATTCCCCCACCTGGCCCCCCTGGCATCCCCCCCATCCCCTGCATGGACATCCCCATCCTTGGTGGACCATCACCCATCATGCCCTGCATGGGGAAGCCAGAGGGGTGTGGTGGTTTGCCCCCAGGATTGTCTCCTCCACCACGGGGGAAGTAAGACAGAGTCTGGCTGGGCTTCTCTGAAGGGATTATCCTGGATAGGTCAAACTCAGGAATACCAGACGCTCCCGGCCGCATCACTTCATGAAGGTCTGCATCACTGAATCCACCTTGCATGTTGTTGAACTCCGGTCCTCCAGGAGTATTGGGCTTGCACATGACCCCATCAGCCCCTCCCCCATGAGGCATGCTCCCCATTCGTCCTCCCATAGGTCCTCCTTCTCCCTGGAAGCCCATAGGATGCCCAGGGAAACCTTGGGGACCAGGACCATTGTGCGGGGAGAAAGGGCCTTGTTGAGAAGGTGACTGTGTAAGGGGGTAGGCCTGGCTTCGGTGAGGGTAACCTAGGCGTCCTTGGGGCATCATTTGAGGGTTTGCCATACCAGGGTCTTGTGGATTTGGTGGTATCATCATGCCATGAGGCATCATACCTGGGCCCATATTAGGTGCATTGGGAGAGGGCATCTGTGGAGGCATGCCATGGGACAGAGGCTGGGATCCCATTGGATTCATACCAAGAGGGCTGAGGGCAGGCATGGGTCCAGAGTTTCCCGGTCCCATCATACGTGGATTGCCTTGGTGATTCATCGGCATACCTATATGTCAAAGGCAAAAAAAATTATCATTTTAGTACAAGACCTAGCATATCAGATTAGCATAGTTATATCTCAGTTTGGGTGACACTGAAATTACAGACTAAAATATTTCAGTCTTTACCATTGTTGTTCACTGAAGGCAGGTTAGGGGAGCGAGCCGGGGGTGAATCATCATCAGAACTGGCAACAGTCTTTATGGCATCATGGTAAAGTGGGGTGGAGCTGGGCATTGCAAACTTGGACATCCGTGACATCATGATGGAAAGAGGGTTCTGGGATAGTGTTGGCTCAGGGGGGATGGTGTATGGACTGCCAGACGGCACGTTGCCTGGGAGGGGCATGGAGCCAGATGGAGCCCCTGATGAAGGCGGGGCAGAAGGAGGGCCGTTACCACCTACAGGGTGACATGATGAGAAAAAAATGAGAGGGCAGAAATGATCAATTTTCATTCTCTAGCAGATTGTTTTTATATGTGATGTTATTAGTAATAACTATATCCTTCTCAGTATGAGATTCTGAAGGGAAAGTAAGAAACAACTTGTACAGCCACAAGAGGGAGACACTGGACCTTAACCTACCCCACCCCTCATAGAGATATGTTCACTGGAGAGATGCACCTAAACCTAAACTTGATTTTTTTTTAAATTCCAAATTTTCCATTTCTGATTGTTACGAACTAAAATAGTGCTGTTTACAATCTCAGAGACTAAACTTGTAAGCCAATAGTTAAGAACAACAAAAATCCCAATATTAATTAAATTGAAGTTTTTTCTTAATGCAATGAAAAAACATGGCTGTTTAAAAACCGAATAAAGATCACAGACAGGAACAAAGAGATTGTTGTACCTTGCTCCATGTTCCCCATCATGTTTGGTGAGGTTATGCTGAGGGGGGGCTTTCCACCCTGAGGTGGTACTCCAGGACTCTGCATGGGTGGTTTTGGTGATGAGGCCCATCCTGGGGAGGGGTTAGGAAGAGAAGGGGACCTCATATGAACAGGAGAAGCACCAGCTGATCCCATCATGGAGTGGGGGGACTTCATTGGTGCTGATGCTGGAGGAGCTGGAGGAGCATTGGGACCTGTTGGGCCAGTGAGCATGCCAGCCAGCTGGGACGGTGTCTGGGGAGATTTAAGGTTTCCAGAGGGTGAACCCATCATGGGAGACTGTACCTGCCTCAGAGGAGGGGACTTAAGTGGGTTGACACTAGGAGAGTTCCCCCCTCCTGCCTGTACATTCAGATCTGCCGGCTTGCGGCCCCTCTGAGCCTGTGACGGGCCAGCAGCAGAGGAGAGGTGGTTAATACGGCCATTGCCTCCTGTTGGTGTAGATCTTGGATCTGGACCAAATGCTGGTTCTCCATGTGGACCCCTCATTCCTCCAGGGCCACCTGGAAAGGGTCGCCCAGGCCCCATTGGATAGTCTCCTGGCTGTGGCTGTTCAGGGAAAGGTGGCCCCTGCATGGGCCTGCCTTGTGGACCCATGTTCTCCATTGGAGGTCCTCCACCCCCTCTCATTCTCATCATCTCATCTGGACTCATATTCATAGGGGGATCTCGTAGCTTGGCTGGGTGCATATGAGGTCCAGGGCCAGGGCCCATACCAAACTCAGGTCCCATTTCTCGGCCACCCATTCCCTGCAGCCTAGAGGATGGGCTCATAGGACCATCACCGGGCATTCTGGGAAACATACCCATGCCATTACCAGGTTCCATTCCACCTCTTTGGTGCCCCATCATCCGTTGCATGTCCATCATCATCCCAGAGGGGAGGCCCTTCTCTCCACCCATACCCTGGTGGAACATTGCTTCTTGGACTGACTGAGGATTTGGGAAACGCTCCCCTCGACCCCCTGGACCAGCAAACATAGCTCCAGGTCCTCCGGGGAAGCCTCGTGCATCTCCCATCCGGGGAGGCATGTCATCAGGCCAGCCCATTCCAGGCCTGGGGGGTCCCTCCATCTCTGGATTCATCATACCAGAGAAGCTAGGCATCCTCTGCATGTGTGCAGGCATACCTCTGGGACCAGGACCAGGGCCAGGGCCCATGCCCATGCGCTCCTGGTAGTGCTCTGGTGGACCACCTGGTCCTCCCCACATCTCTCCTGGGCCCATCTGGTAGGGAGGTGGAGGCCCTCGTATCATGCCACGAGGACCATGGGGGTGCATCATCATGTCTGGAGGAAGTGGCCGGTGTTGCATTTCTTGTTTCTTCCTCTTCTCTTCATAAAACTCCTGCTGCAACTTCAACCAAGCCACCTGTTCTGGAGTCATCTGATCTCCTTCTCCACAGCCACCTGGACCCCCCATATGTGGACCCATTTCATCTTGTGGAAACGGGGGCATCTCCCTTGGACCATGGGGTGGCCCAAAGGGTGGACCTTGTGGTCGAGGTCCTCCTGGCCCACCGGGTGGTCCAAGGCTCTGAGACTGTGCCATCATAGCCTGTAAGGGACCCTGCTCAGACCTCCGGGGAGCACCATCAGGGCCTCCATCATGCGGCCCACCATGGGACTGTGGTGGACCAGTTGGTGGGGCATCACGGTCATCAGGGAACAGCATACGCTGGATATCTCGCAATGTCTGCAGAGAGCGCTGACGATGCTCCAACTGCTCTTGGGATAGACCCTCTGTGTTGGCTTCCATGTTCAGCAGCTCTTGAGCTAGCTGTTGCTGCTGTTGCTGTTGCTGGGGTGTCAGACCTGACCCACCAGAGCCTCCACCTTGCCCTCCTTCACCTGCTGTTGGAGCATTGAGGCCTGCCTCAGATTGGGTGATAGGGGCCTGGTCAACTGAGGCCGTGGTGTTACTGGGGCTACTGCCAGGAAGATTTTTGGATTCCATGCCTGTAGAGGATGACCCTTCCTGTGGAAGAACACCAGATTGGCTCCCTTGGTTTGAAGGCTGGGCTGGGGCTGGCTCTGCCATGCCCGTTAAGGACGGCTTGGATCCAGGCTGGTGGCTCTGATCCGGGGCATGGGACGGGGGTTGCTGGGCAGGCTTGGAGTCATTTCGGAGGGCGTTTGCTGCATTGTTCTTTTACAGAAAAGGGCAGAAACAGGATTACATTATGACACTTGTGCAAAATGTTGCTGTATGTAAGCATATTTGTGTGTGTGTGTGTGTGTGTGTGTGTGTGTGTGTGTATGTGTGTGTGTTTACCAGGAGGAGGTGAGCTTTGTCCTTGCTGTTGGAGATGTTTTTCATGTGGAAGGCAATGATGTTTTCTGTATGGCCAGTTAGAACTGCATCAGCTGCCCTGAGGACACGAAGGCAGACAGCCCGATATCAGTCATCAGACACAATAAGTATATGTGTGTGGTTTTGAGACAGTGAGCCAGATGAATGAGTACTATATGGGACCATGAAGGTAATGCCAAGGTTAACAGACTAAGCAACTATAATATACACACTCCTTCCACTGAGCATCCACATCTTTGATCTCTAATTCCCAACAGAGAGAGAGTGAGAGTGTTTATCTAAGCTGTATGCTCCCACTGCGAAACACACATGCTTGTGCAGATCCTCACAATGGATTTGGGCTATAACTGGTAAAGTTTGGAGGAGGAGTATGGGCGGTAGCAGGCATCTTAGTGCCATACACACAAACAGCTGCAACAAACATCAAAGACAACAACAACCACTGGTGACAGGGGCACAGACATATACCTTAGGCAATTGACATTGTTAGTAATTCAATTTTATTTTGAACTGCAATTTGACAAAGGGTTTCGCTCTGGGTGTATGTTTTGCTTCCGTAGAATAAAAAAGATTATTTAATTAGCCAGTCTAAAATCATGAATATTTTAAACATGTAGAGATTAGCTTAAACTGTAAATACATCATTAATCAAATATAAGAAATCATGATGAAGAAAGGCAAAGACACAGAAATTTAAGATTTGAAATACAAGATACTATCCACAACAGTTACAAATCCTCAGAAACTCAGGTTTCTTACTTGTTGGCCATCTCTGTGGTGAAGACATAAACAAGTTTTGAGCCTGGCTTCTGGCCACTGGCAGGTTCTGTTGTGGAACCCTGGATTCCCAGTATATTGTGGGAAGGTGTGGAAGAGCGACTGAGTCCAGCATTGGAGGTAGAATGGGTGACAGAGTCCTGGGGCTTCACGTCACTGGAGTTACAATCTACGGGGCGACAACAGGGAACACTTTAGGACCAGCACAGGCTTATGGGAAATGTACTGTAGTTCTACTGTGGAGCTGTCATAAGTCAAGTTGATCAGCAGAGGGACTGCTATGCATGCTTGGATGCACACGTTAACACACTTACTGAAGAATCCTTTGTCATCTTCGTCACTTTCTCCCCCAGAGCACCAGTCAGCTCCACTGTACGGCTGCCTCCTCTCTGCCACACACATCCTCTTCACCCTGCTACTGTCTGTATATACAGACACACATACACACAACCATTAGTGGGTTTGAGTTTATCACTGTGTGACAGTGAGGGACAACAAAGTGTTTTTTTCAAGATGTCCAATTGCTGTAGGCAGATTGTGTTATATACCCAAGAGAAAATAAATAACTATAGGGCAAATTTCTTGATAGTGTTATGAAGTAGTACAGTATAACAAACCTACCATGGGTTCTAATTGGGAAGAATGTGTTTTTTTCCTCCACTAATCAGTGCTGACAACATTTGAGAAACTTCATTACAAACTGATATAACTTGGGTAACAAAGTAGAAAAGCACAGTTACCAATTACTCTCCCAAAAACATCAAAGACATTCATGTACCAACCACTTTGCCAATCTGGTGAGAATAAAAAGCTTCTGAAATAGTCTAAGACATATAAGGCACATTACAAAGTACTATTTGACAAGTTGTGACCACAACTACCTGCTGGGTATTAGCACTGCCTTACCTTTTTCTTCACTGGTGGGTGTGCCACTCTCTGGCTGTTCAAACGACTCCACTGAGGTGCTTCTCTCCCTTTTCACTTTAACCTTTGAGCTTGAGCCAGAGGTAAGGCCCTGGCCATTCTTTAGCCCCATTCCCCCTGCCACACTCTGAGCTCCTTTGGCACCCAGGGTCTTAGGGTCGCAGGGCGAGGGCTGTGATTGGCTGCCAGTGCTCCCTGGTTTACTCTGATTGGGCATTTTAGAGTCCATCTGGGCGGCAGTGGAGGGGGACATGACGGGAGGTGAGCGTACCATGACCTCCGTCTTAGGTTTAGGGCTGATTGACAAAGGAAAGACAAAAGTATTGCATATTAATTAATTATGCAGTTTGAGTACATTTTAACAAAACAGTGCCAAATGATGGAAATATTAGATTGGAGGAACTTTTAAATGGTTACTTCTAACAATGACATACTGCTGACTTCCAAAATGTCTTCCTGCATATATTTGTGTCTTGCTTACACCTTGTGAGAAACGGGAAAATCAGACACCCAAAAAGACAATAGGCCTGTTGCTTCAAGTTACTCAATGTTCAAACTGGGCACAAACCAGATAAGGGGAGGATTACATACTAAGGCAACTGGCTATCCATGAGGTCTGACATCCCATAACTTGCTATGATACCAACTTTTCTGTATCTGACGTAACCTTGATCTTTTGTGAGATGAAGTGGTGGGAAACACATACAAGATGTGTTTGCTCTTTTTGCCCTCATATTTTCCATTTGCAGATGCTTAAAACAATGTCATTATGACATCAAAGCATGGTACGAACACAAGATGAGGTTACTGGTGCTGGCAATCCAATGCACAGTTTAACCTCAAAGAACATACAGCAAAGACATCGGCCATCTAGAAATAACTGCTGCTTACTAGTTATGAGAGCAGCTCAGAACAGGCAAGCAGGATACATCCAACTGGCAGAGAACTCCCTTACCACACCCTAATCTCTTCTCCCTCCCTCTCTCTCTCTCTCTCTCTCTCTCTCTCTCTCTCCCTCTCACACACACACACACTTGTACAAGTAGCATGAAACAAATGCCAACATGTCCAAAAAGCACAGCCGCAGCCTTGCACACTGTATGTACACACAGACTAACAGCTAGTAGAAAAAGAGGGCAAAGCCAGAATTTTGGCAGTCCAGACAGCCGTTTCCAGAGGCTCCACAACCATGAGTCAGCAGGGAAAACTTCCAAGCAAAGTGTACTCCCTGACCTCAGGACAGCTCCGGATCACACATGAAGACCTTTCAGCTTAAAGGTAGGAGCAGAGAGGCTGATCTTAGATCTGCTTTTAGATTTAACGTACACTTCCTTCCTGAAACATGCTCAGGTTTGTGTTCACGGACCGGATTCAATTCCACNGCTTCCAAGCAAAGTGTACTCCCTGACCTCAGGACAGCTCCGGATCACACATGAAGACCTTTCAGCTTAAAGGCAGGAGCAGAGAGGCTGATCTTAGATCTGCTTTTAGATTTAACGTACACTTCCTTCCTGCAACATGCTCAGGTTTGTGTTCACGGACCGGATTCAATTCCACTACCGATCATGGGCAATGCATGCACACTTCATGATGAATTGACATGGCAGCATGATGGGTCTATGTTAAGTAGAGGCTTGCTAAAACATGAGGTTCTCAACGTTGGCCCTTTTTTCTGTACTGCACTGTTTTCCAGGTCATCTTATTTCCTGCTATGATAATAATATTTGTATGTTAATTATTATAAAGCTCAGGGTCAGTCCGCTGTTGGGGGGGGGGGGGTTAAATTCAATAAAATCACATTTTGGCCTAAAAAATTATTGACTGTTTAATTTTATTACAAACTGAAAGCTCTTATTCCACAGTTAAGCACGTAAGAGAAATTTTGCCTCAATCGTGGGTCTGTCCATCTGTCATATTCATCACTGACTACAACACTAACACCCCGCGCGTCAAGACTAGTGGATGGCAGAGGTGTCAAACATTGTCACATTCTGTAGTTAAGTAGAAGTACAGATACTTGTGTAGTAGTAAGACAGTACAAGCTCTGAAATGTAGGCTACTTAAATGGGATTTCTTTGCTCTGGGCCCCCACAGACTCTAGGATAGCCCCTGCTGCCATGTTTTTCTTCAGTGACTCACTAGCTGTCACAGGTTGCCTCTATAATCAACCTCTGTAAATTGTATACAGCATATTTGTTCATATGACAGGAGTCCTCATTTTCCTGGTCTGTCTGCAGGTTGTTGGACTTTCTTTCAGTAGAGGTTTTTGATATGAGCAGACACTTGCAACATCTTACCGGGTGTGACGCACCGAGTCACACACCAAAAGGAAAAAAAGATTGTCTTTCTACCGTTTATTTGTGCATCATGTTTTCTTTCTATAATGTCATAAAGGTTGAAACAAGCCTGTTTTGACAATGTAAGGAGTAGCATATTGTGTTTAATTTCAGAATCCAGCCGCTGGATTCGGCCAGTGGTCTGCTGGTGTCTACCCCAGGAGAGTGACCGGGTTCTCTGTCTCACACACATGCACAGTCTCATACACACAAATGCGCACTCTGCATGATCAATTATACACACACAATCACGATGCAGCCTTATTTAACTGTCTATGCAGGCGTGGATGCAGTAGAATATTTTTTT
>JANJYP010200240.1:0-21114 GCA_024605115.1 Rastrelliger brachysoma
TTTGTTTCCATGTTTTCATAAATGAGGATCTGCAAAATATCAAGTGATAAGTGTGTTGCCGGTGGTTGGCAGCATCTTAATTGTTTTTCTTATTCACACATTTTTGGTAGGTGATATGTTAATAAAAGATGGGTTACCTGTTGATGGACCTCTACAGGGAAAAGCCAGCTGAACTTTTCCTGTTTCACCAGCGTCTGGACAAGCTCGACCCCCTGCCAGTCACTTAGCTTGCGGATCAGGTAAACACGGTACCAATCATTGCCACTCTCTTCACAGAGCTTAATCACCATGTTCATGAAATCTTCTGCACCCTCTGGGATGTCGTATCCTGCAACAGCGGCAAATGACATTAGAGTCAGATGGACAGACTTTTGTTTTCAGTGCTACAAGTAATTCTGTGGATGTTCTCATTCGTCCAGGTCATCTTATTTCAGGCAAGAGTTGAATCAAATTCATTCCCCACTAGTCAGACTAGTGGGGGACTAGACAGACTGAAGTGTTAAGGAACTGATGAAGCTGCTTGGATAAGAGGCGAAACATCTTCATGACAAATATAAGTCCAGTTGAATTTGATTCAACTCTTACCTGAAATTGCTACAAGTTAAGTTATTTCTCACCTGACAAACTGTCACTGATGAGCTGAGCAGCCATGGTAAGGGAAAGACGCAATTGAGCTATATGCTGCAGAAGTTCAATTGACACTGTTGCTGGAACAGCAGCGACTTCAGCCAAAAAGAAACACAGGAATTGTGTTTCATTATTGTAAAGTGTCCTAAATGCTTCAGCCTTGTTGTCTTCCTGGGGCATTTTCTCCCACATGGAGTCCTACAAAGAAAGGGGTTAAAGGGTGAACAGTGAAGACCGACTGACCGACCGACCTGTCTGTCCATCCATCCATCCGGTAAGACATGGTAAGGGTGCTGTGTCTTAAAGAGAATCACTTTGTTCTACACCTTGGTTCTATAAAACTCCAGTAAATCAGTACTGTCATATGTATGTTTACAAGACAATTTACCTCCAAGCAGTTGATGTATAAGGCGTAAAGCTCTGCTTCATCCTCCTCATCCACAAATTTACTGTCTTCAACAGATGACAAATGCTGCTGCAAATATTCCTTGACTTCATTAAAGCTGAAACACAGCAAACATTTATCATATGTTTAGTGCAAAGCAAATTAGCTTGACGCAATGTCACCTTCACCACGCGCCTGAGCTTGTGCCAAAAAAGGACGAGAAGTTTGTAAGTTGAATGTTCAGTTTACAAATAAGGATCAATTCAGAACAAGCATATATTACATTCATCTAGAAACATTCAAATGTTGAATTTTAACATAACAGTGACACAGTTAGTTTGCCAACCTGAACTTCAGCAGCAGCTTGAGGATCACAGATCGCACAACTGGGTTTTTATCTGGAGACTCATCAAAAGGTGACAGATCTTTGGTGTGAATCTGTTCATGTCCTGGTGTAAAAGATGATTCAGATCAAATATTAGTAATAACAAAATACAGACTAATAATAAATCTGTCATACAGTTTCAGACAAATCAAGGTTCATTATAAGGGAAGTTAAAGAAAAGACAAGTGTTACCTGTGTCAACCATCAGGTAGGACAACAGGTGGGTGATAACACCTCTGCTTGGTGGGCTGTTGTCTTTGAAACACACAGTGGAGAGAAGATCAATGAAGAACCCATCACAATGCCGTCTGAATTCTGCATTTTTCTTGATGGATGCCCTGCAGAGTCACAAAAAAACAAATGCAGCATGATGAATTATTAAACTGTGTTTCCTTAGTTTTTATTTTTATATAGAATGTTTAACCCATCGCACAAACATAATAACCTAAACATCTTAATGCAAAGATTCACAGAGCTCTGAATGACTGATCCAAAACAAGGTTTGTGAAAGAGCTAGCTGGCACAAATGGTTTGAGTATTAAAAGATTTCCAGTGTAGTCAACTGATTACCCAAGAATTACAATCTGTCAGTGGATTTTCATTTTGCATGCCATTGTAATTCTAATTGACACTGTGTTTTATAATGGCATCTGCTCATTTGAATTAAATGGCATTTTTTCTTTGTGCATGGGGTTCAGTATCATTTCCCCGAACATGGGAATACTAACAACAGTGGAGTTTTGTGTAAAAGCCAAGAATGCTACAATAAACATAAATAACTCACCTGATATTTTCAGACACGTGTGGTCGGAAGTCATTTGGTAATTCTTGCCTGCAAAAGGGACATGATGTTTGTCCTGCATCGAGGCTTTCCGTGATGCATGTTAAGCAGTAGATGTGATGGCATGGCAGTTCTACAGGGTCTTGAGGCTCTCTCAAGCACACCCCACACTGAAGTCCAAACCTAGATAAAAATGTGACCACTGTCAGTCAAAGTTACTAAAGTACAGCTGAGGAACTGTCCAAATATTAAAAAATTTTCTTACCTGAAAATCTGATCACTTGCCCCTTGCTTACAGGACTTCAGTACATCAATTACAGCTTTAAAACCCTTAGATGTTTTTACATCTGAGTTCCCCACCAGAACCTAAGAAATATGTCAAAATTAGACATAATTATAACAATAACTTTAATGCTCTTCATTTTTTGGCTGGCTGACATTCATATAAAATATATCATACTATGGTGGCAAAATGTGCCAATGGCTAATAGATATTTTGTGATACTTCAGTTATTTTATATAAAAAAAATTTTATAAAAAAATATGTGGAACAGCAAGTAGACCATCATCAGACACTGTACGTTTCATCTAGGTGGATTTAAAAAGAGCCTCCATCATATTTTTTGTACAAGATATATAATCATTTAAAATCTGCTCACCTTGCTTAGGGTTTTGAAGTGATCTAGGACAAGTGCTCTGAGTTGCTTCTCTTCATTATGGAAACCCAACAGCATGTGCTCCACAAACAATGAGAGGATGTAAATGCGTCTCCAGCCATTACTACAAAATATTACAAAATGTCATTAGTTATTTTGTCGTAGAAATGTGTGTATTCCAATAAATTTATCTGTGCAGGGTTTTCCCCAGAAAATTGACCTGCAAAGGTGATGAACACTAGATGACAATTTGAACAATCATTTCAGTGTGAAATAGGACCACTCCTCATTTTCCCTGAAGCTTAATAAGTCTATCATTATGTTTTATGAAAATATAATCATTTCTTTTGAATAAGTAGAAGCTCTCTTTATTTTAGGTGTCACAGCTGTCCACACCATAAAATGCTGCTCTTGCATGAATCAACAAACATATGAAAGATTTATGAGGTACTTCACAGTAGCTTACTATAGAGCATGTTAATGTACTGCATCTTTTGACTAGGAATTAGGGATGGAGTACTTCACTGCCATTCCTGTGCAGCAGCATCTTACCGGACATTTTGGAGTTCTTTGCTTCGTAACTGCAACTGCTGGGAGCAAATCCACTCCAAAGAGGCTTGCAATCTCTTTACCTTCTTCAGCCACTGCTGGCAGAGAACATCTGTATCTAAAGCAGGAGAATCTAGGCTTTCAACGCATGCCAATGCTGCGTAGACATCCAAAACCTACGGGATAGTAGAACAGTTTGGAACTGATTCAGCATTCAAAGATTGCTTTTGTGTACAAAAAGCATTTACTTAAGCTCCACTCTGGCCTGTGATTACTGAAATTCAGAAATGTGTTTACCATCTCTGGACAGTGTTTCATGTTTCTTATCAAAGGAGAAACTATCTCAGAGTGAAAAGAAATGATCCGTGTCAGATTCTGGAGACGACTTTGGTAGAAATGGTAGGCGATGTGGATGTGAGGAAGAGAGAGCTCATCTGCATCTCTTTTTCGTCTCTGTACCTCATGAACACAGCTGGCCAAGGCCTGACTCAAAAGCTGAGAAGTAATTGCACAAATAGATTATTGATGCAGTATTCACTTTACACTAGAGCAACATACTGAGCAGCCAGTTTAAGGTAACAGTTTATCTGAGGTACTTAAAACATTTGTGATAAACTACTTAGAATGAGTTTAGTTCAATTTCCTCTCATGTATAACAAAAAATGCTAAACAGTAAAAAAAAAAAAAAAAAAAAAAGGAAAGAAAAAGGAGAACTACAGCTTACATCTTATAATGCTCTTTTAAAAAGGCACTCTGTCAAAGCTGCTAAATTTTGCAGCAGAGGATTGACAAGGCTAAAGGATAAAGCATTTTATTTATCCTCACCTTTAATTCTTCATCTGATGCCACTTTCATTGTCATGCAGACAAAATCCTGCAGGTACCTTTCGAAAAATTCTCTCTTCATTTTTTCATTCACATTGTTTGTCATGTAACTGCCAAGTGGGGTGTTGGAGAACAGCTCATGGAAATGGCCATGCACATGATCTGTGAGGAAAAGTTGAAATGTCGCTAAGGTATTGGAAGTGTTACAATAATACTTAAAACATACAGCACAATTCCAGGCCAGAAGGCATTCAAATGCTACACAATATGATAGTTACTTTCATGTCTGGATGTTTGAATCAAGAGCCCATCCAAGAAGTCTTTGATCCACCAGCTGAATGGCATGGCACAGCGCATGGTGCTGCCACCTGTGATATAGCTTTGTACCATCAAGACTGTGGAACTAAGTGAGAGAAGGGATAAAACAGTACTTATATTATGAATTTGATTTGGCAAGACAGAAGAATTACATAGTAATTTGTTTTGGTAGCGCTAGAATTCACATAAATTTACTTATAGGTTGCTACAATGTTTTATTCATAAAAGTATGGCATTCACAAAGTGAAATAGCATCACAGGTATGTTGTCGTGATGACTGTCTAGAAATTTCAGATAAAAAGATGTAAATGTAATAATAAATGAAACCATTTCAGCTGAACTGACAACACGATCATACAATCAAAAGATACTCACTTTTCCACTGTCGCATTAGGTAAACTGAGCATCTCTTTGCTGGCAAATATCTCAAGCCACAGGTTTCTGACATCGTCCCCACTATTCAGCAGAAGGTCCAAATTGCAATCTCGGTCAATGAATGAGACCAAGTTTGCTAGAAGAGGAGTGACAACTGCTTGGATTTTCCTCCACAATGTGTGCCTGTGAGAAATATTCATATGAACTCATTGACAACAAAAAAAAAATATAATCAGAAATTACATTTGAGAGTAAAGCATGTCGGTTGATCCTATATCTGTGGACTCTGTAATATACAGTGAGAAAATGTGGAGCCAAACATTTTACACCACTAAGAAAATAGATTTTAATAACAATAGACAAAATTATATGCATACATATAGACTGGTAAGATCATGGATAAATAAGTAAAGAGGAAACTTACAGGAATGTCCCCCCTTCTTGAAGAGCATTGACATTAGATGCCTCCCTTAGAACCCAGTTTTTTGGATTGTGGATTTTGGCCTCATACTCCTCTAGCATTGAGTGGAGACGCTTCCTCACAATGTTCACAAACACACCTTGAAAACAAAATTATAATTATTGCAATAACTTAATATTCAGTCAATGCATTTTCACAGCATACAGAGTGGATGTGCTTCACAATGGCCTGGTATCAAAGATGACCTTAAAAGACTTATTTTCTAACCTTGTGTTTCCCTTGCATCCAGAAGTGTGAGCAGGTTTTCAACTCTCTTTGTGCTAAGTTCTCCACTGTCTGCTGCATCTCTGAGCATGCTCACTGCACTCTGAACACAACTCTTAATCAGATCTGTTGTATTAAATTCTCCCAAAACCTGAAAAAAATCATAATACAATTAAGAAAAATGTCCCATAACTGAATCCCCTAAAAATATGTGGTCTGGACCATGTGGCCTCAGGAATAAACACGATTCTATTATTCTTCCAGGTTTATGAATATGGGTTGTAAATTACACTTACAGTGGAGTGATTACTTTGTGTCACACCAGTTTGGTCTTCTGTCTCCATGGCTTGAAAAACATGAAATTATAAGTTAAATTTACTTAATTAACTTGAAATATACAATAATCCATAGAGAAAAAGTAAGATGTTAAAGAATTACCCTCAGGTGGATCTTCAAAAAGATCACTCATACGTAGATTTTTCAAGTAATGAACATCAGCCACAAACTCTTTCGATCTTCTGAGATCATCAATGTGAACAGACCTCCAAGGACCTAAAAACGGTCAGATAAATTTGTAAGTTTTAACTACTGTTATAATTGTCTGCTCTTTCTTCTGTTTTTAGTATAAACATGTTGTTACCCTTAATGTAGCATTTTATGAACAAAAGATCAAGTTTATCATTATGTTTTCTAATTAAAAACATTGACATCGTTGACACAAAATGGACTATTTTGTTATACCAAGTGTGATAGCAAGACTAACCGCCCTGAAAGCCAACATAGGAGGTCCCGCCCTCAATTCGAGGAAGTTTGGTGACAAAATACACAAATGTCTTTGTGTTGTCAGAATTGCCCCATTTGTTTATTTCATTGATGCATGAATACCTGAAAAATTTAAACATTTGACATAAGTAAATTAAAAAAGTAAAAAAAAACTATGCATGTGCAATTATGTGTGTGAGAGATATATAAAATAATTGTCAGACTAACTTGGCTGAGGAAAGAAGATTCCTTGCGTGAGAGTCTTCATCATACTCTGTTTGGACAATGAGCACCTTGTCTGCAGTTGCTGAGTCAAGAAATTCCCTGAGGAAATACAAATGGCATGATTTACATTTAAAGGGGCAGTGATCACTTGGCAGTAATGCGCAGGGACTAATAATACAAATTTTCATCATTTTTGCAATTGTTTTAAATAACAGAAGTACAAGGATGTTGCAAAGGCCATCATTCATTTAGATTTAAATGAGTACTCCAGCGGTAGCCACATATACACTTACATATTATATTTACACACCTGATTTTCTTGAGGAAAGAGTATTCTGTGTCAAACTGGTGCAGTGACAGCATCTTGATATCGTCAAGTTTTATCTTACTCTGCAGTTGCTGGGTGTCTGTTGCAGTTAGTAGCCTGGAAAATGTCGTTACCTTCAAAAAATCACCAAGAAATATAAAATAAGTTATTTTTACATAATGTTAGATTGTATGTATCAATCTGTGATTTTCCGTGCATTCCAATAGTTAGGGGTCAGCTGACATATGCACTTGTAACTTGTTTTATAACCACTTTTCTTATATTATTTTTCTCATGTACTAATACACTCAAATCACCACAGTCCTACTATCTAATAGGAAATAAGAATAATGTAGAAAACATTTCAGTGTTGAATTTTCCATAGTAATATTCAATAGAAAAGTAGAATGAATTACCTCCGTGAAGAATTGGGATTGTTCTGCTTGCTGTATGTGATGGGCTATGTAGTCTCCCAATGAACTGTGCATCTCCTCTTTAGTATAGTCTTTCATTAACTGTTCTTGTTCTTCATCTGGCAGTCTGGATTTGTCCAGACGAACAACAGAGTCTGGAGTGGCACAGTTGAGCAGAATGCCTTTGGCTTTGTTCAGAATGGTCTGAGATTCTGTTTCAATACTTTGATTGCCTGTTGCTTGCAGGACCACAGAAGAGCATGTGTCTGAGTGGTAGCCAATGAAGACATCACTTGGAGCATATTGCTTTTTTGTGGAAGGTTGACTACTTAAGGTGACAAAATCCTCAACCCATTGCTGTAGCTGTCTGGCAATGACTTTCTGCTCATCTGTGAGAACAGTGTTTATGTCAAGGTAGTGTTTCTCCAACCTATTAATCAGTGGGATTGGAAACTGCTCATAGACCACCTCTTTCTCCTCAATGACAATGAGCCTGAAGTTTTTGTGAACTCTGCATTTCACACGATGCGTTCCTAATCCGAGGTCAACATATTTTTGATCCCCCAGGGTCACATAGTATTGGTTAAGAGCATCATACAGACTTTCATACAGATTCTGAAGATTCAGAAGCACAACTGTCTGCCCTGTCTCCATGCAAACCTTAACACGATTGATGTTTCTACAAATCTGTGTGTACTCCTGATCCTTTGGGAAACTAGACCCAAAGATGATCTCTGGATGGATTTTTTGAGAGTGGAAAATATGTTGGAGAATCTGAAGAGCAGCATAGTTTTTTGTGAGAATCAGTAGGTAACGACTTTCTTGTGCTTGGCAAAATGGGGAGATGCTTTGCTTTGCAGAATCAATGGCACTTTCCTCAACCTTGTCTAGAGAGATGCTTTGCTCAACCAAACCAATGGTGGAAATGCTGACATGTGAAAACTCATCTCTAAGTTCTTGCTGGAATATGCTCATCACATCAACATCATCCTTTCCACTGAAATTTCTCAGGACTGCTCTGGTGATGTCATCTGCAGTGGGATTCTTGTTGTAGATTTTGGTAATTGAAAATACCATCTTTATCAGACTGTAGAAATCCCGCAGACCAAAAAAACCTTTGCCTTCTTTGCATACTCTCATATATGCTTTTGCAAAGGGTTCAAAGAGGTGTGTGATCTTTTCAAGAACCTTTTCTTCAGATGAACATATCCCCTTGGCACTTTTGATCAGCTCTCTCTGGTTTGGATCTCCGCGGGACACAAATATTCCACGGTTCATCTTGGCAGGGTCCAATGCCCAGTTGGAAATTCCAATAAACCCAACCCTTTTATGAGGCTGCGGCTCATCATCGACACAGCCCTCTTCCAGTAATGGGTGCAGTGTTTTCAGTGGCATTTTAGGAGAATCTTCAGCCAATCCAATCTCATCAAGTACAACTACAGAAATGTATTCATCCAAGTTTTTACTTTCCTGGAAGCGGGAACACTGTTTGAATGTGTTGATGATTCCTTCAGGAGTTGAATGAGGGCTGCACTGAAAAGACACCAAATGTATCTGCTTCAGCCACTTGTAGAGTTTAGAATGCGATGCAGGACCCTGCATTGCATCTGCAACTAGGGTTTTGGAGAGTGATTTGGAGCTCCCAGGTTTCCCAACGATAAACAGAGGAATTCTTAGCTCAACACAGATCACCATCATGAAGAAATTCTCTTTCAAAGCATCATTTCTGGCTATCGTCTTACCCATGGGCACACCATTGAGTAGGAGGTCCTGCATGAGTAGGATTTCCTTTTGTACTCTCTGAGTATCATATCGAAGCAATGGGCTGATAGTTCTCTGATATGGCTTTTTGTCCTCCAAGCAGGACTGGTAGCACACTCCAATGGCCATCAAGAGCGACCATATTACTCTGTCACTGGCAGGTGAAAACGAAAATGATGGCTTATTGTTTTTCTTTTTAAGGAATGTTTCCAGTTCATGTGAGAACATGGCGTGATTTTTGTGGAACCACAAAAAGACGTGCATACAGCGTTCAACATCCCTCAGACTGACAAAGCTGCATTCATCTTTCCTTTCTCTCATGAACTTTTGTGATGATGATAACACCTTAGTTATAGTTGGAATATAAGCACTTTCAATTGAGTTGGTCTTTACCTGTCTTTGCACTATTTGTTCAATGTACATTTGCTCTGTTGAGTCATTGAGTTGTCCAAAGTCCCAAACAAGAGGAATCATGCTAGGGGGTAACACATGAACACGATACACAAGCTGTCTGAGAGGGATGGATCCAAGTCTGTCTTCAGTTTCTTCAGCCCTGACCCGGTAGCCCAATCCAGATGCCTCTAGCCTCTCAATCATCTTGTCTGTATGCTTCCTGTAGGGGTTACATGCAGCAATAATCTGCAGTCCTGTTTGACAATCAAGTTGTTGTCCCTGCACAGAGTTATCACAAATGATCTCCTTAATGCTGCTTATTGCTTCTGTGGTGTTTGCCTCATCAAAGAAAAGAACAGAGTCAAATTCATGTTTCTCCTTATTGGCCCGTGCAAGAATTTCTGCTTCCATCACTTTCTCATATATCATTTCTGCTGTGGTTCCTCCATGTACCTTGACCAGTTTCATATTTTCTGCTGGTGCTCCACATCTTCTCAACTCGCACATGAACTTGATGAGCCTTGTTTTACCACATCCTGTTTCACCCATTATCACGACTGGGATCCCACACCTGAATCTCATATGGATGGCCATCATTTTCAGGATATTATCAGTTGTCAGTTCATATGTTTCATCAGGATCTGTTGGCCATTTGATGCCAAGCACACTGCATAGATGCTCAATCTTATCAGCTCGAGGAAGCTGATCAAAGTCCCTATTAAAGGGGACTCTCTGAAGTTTTAAGCCATCATACAGCTCTTGAGACATGATGTTTCTCTTTATCACTTTGCCTGTTAAAGGATTTATGGCATCAACCCCATTCTGGTCATTGGGCTGAAGGTGAAACCCAATGAAAGTCATGGACATGTGGTCATCATTGAAAAAGATGTATGGATGTGGCTCACACTCCCACCTTTTCCTGATGAGGAATGGAGCTAGATCTCTTTCATTAAGCCCACTGATGTCTATTTGTTGCCTCCCTGGGCTCTGGTCAGTGATGCACAGTGATGGGGTTGCAAAGTCTTTGGACATCAAGATCATGAACTCAACCACAAAGCTTTTGAATCCACGTAGTGTATCTCCCACCAACTCAAACTTGCAGAAGTCTGAATTCTCACAGTCTTGTAACTGAAGATTAAGGAACCAGACAAAGTTACGTAACTCTGCCCATGAAGGATCTGGCACACCACAATAGAGCAGCAACATCTGGATGCACTCTGCATGAGACCCTTCAATGCCATGGTAAGTAAAATTGTCAAGACTGTCACTTTTGTGAAAACGTGTGAGGTACTGATATGGTCTTTGATAAGTTTCACTCTGGAAACATTTATTGTCCATGAGGGGGTCATCACTCTCCATTTCAATGATGTCTTCTCTCCTATTTTCTAAAGCCATAACCTCCTTTGGTGGACGGCATATCACCTTGGGGAAAACATCCAAAAAGGGAAAGTTTTCCTTTCGTCCCTAAAAATATGCAGACATATTAAAGTTTAGAATCAGAGATCTTGGGAAAATTCATTTCGCCAAAAACTTCCTTCCTTCTACAAGATACAAATTGCTAATGCACTTACTGGTGTACCACTTGAACTCAATTGCCTTTGTCTTTCCTGTAACTGAAGAATAATTCTAACCCTTTCCGAGAATGTGTTTGTATATTGTGCTTTCTGCATTTCATAGCACACAGATCAAATTAACATATTTTATCTGAAAAAAATCAATAGAAAATAATAAAAGGGAACCAATACAATTGTACAGTATGATTTGACTAATGAGCAAGATGAATAAAACTAAAATAGTGATTCTCCACTCACAGATATGGGGGTACATCTTGGCTGATCATTTGCAGATTCCAGTAATTCAATGATATACAAGTGTTGGTGGCTGCAGCGCCACATCCATCCATCTGAATCCATCAGGTAACGCAAAAACAAAAGCTTGAATAGGAAGTCATTCAAGCCCTTTTGCACCTAGGTATTATAATTTGCATCATTAGAAAGAAAACTTAATGTTAGTCAATAGAGCATATTTTGGCCAATTTTAATAATTAAAAAAAAAAAACTACATTGTCAAGGAATTAAAGAATTTCCATTATTATAAAAGCAACAAGTGTAATATTAGTATTATAGGTCTACTTCTCCTTTCAGTTCAATTGTGCAAAAAATATATTTATGTATTTGTATAGTGTCATTTTAAATGTGTCCAATAACAATCTCAACTTAGTCGTATTATCACTCAACAATATCAACAAATATATTATCTTATTATATAAAAGACTGCATAAAGATTGCTTACCGAAGATGTGACATCAAAGTGAAACATAGTGAGATCCTTCTGTTTTGGTGAGTCATATAAAGACTGGAGAACCTTGTGGTCATTGATCTCATGTTCAGCTAGACGGATGCACTTCTTGAAAGCAATTCCTTGGTCATCATTTTCCACCAGCTTTTCATACAATCTTTGGACAAACAGTGACTTGCCTGTAATGGTAGAATATCAAATCATTTGGCTAGCCAAAATCATGACATCAAAAATAAGTGTGGAATATGTCGTATGTATCTCTATAAATAAGAGACAAAAAAACAAGATAAGCTTTTATTACGTATATTGTTTTCTATTAACTACTGAATCACTGATTTTAGCACACACAATTTCATAAATTTTGCTGCATCATTTCAAGAATGAACTTGGAATGATATATATGATATAACTAAAAAGGTAACTTCAAGATACTCTCAAGATGTGACATACATTTTTTAATGATTATATCAGTGTTTTAGGGAGATAGTTCAATAGGTAATTTAACCATATGTGACATGATAAGTGTCACATATGTAACAAGATTTTTAGTTAAAATTAAAACAAGTCTTTCTTTGGTTCAGATTTCTAATATGTACTGTTAAAATGCATAACAATAGAAACTGTTATTTTTGTGTTTTCTTAAAATAATCTATTTAGGTACATACATTCCTGGTATACTTCTTAAATATGAAAAACCTACTGTAGATGTAAGACTCACCAACTCCTGCACGTCTAGAAGCAACAACGCCAACAGTATGGCCACCTTTGAACACGGCATGCTTGTGATCTGAAGGGACAGTATAATGTTGGGACAAGTATCTCTGGATCTTGTCCAGTGGCTCGTTTGGCACAATGTCTCTCTTGAACTGACTGAATGCAGTAGGAATGTAAGTGTGCTCCCTATCAGAGCTGCAGTAGATCACTAGGCTGTAATGATGATTAAGCTGAGACTGCAGTTTCTGAAAACACTTCTCCATTGCACAGCTGACATCATAGCTTAGTTGGTCTGCTCGTAGCATTGTGTAAATCTTCTGGCCAAAGTCACCTGGTGTGAGACATCTCCTTAGGAAGAGCTCTACTTGCTCATACGGTGTTGCAGGGGTACACAAGAGAACCTCATCATAACTTGGCAGTGTCTCATAATCATTGGTCATGTATAAACAGATACATGAAGTCAGAATCTCATTGTGTGGGCAGATTATGAGATTAGGTTGGTTTAAGACAAGACCTTTTGGAAGCGATCTTCTGAGTGAAATGTCTTTTGTGTCTGAGAGGACTGGTTCCTCCCATTCATCTTCATTTTGGTTGTCTGTGTCAGTCATCACTTTTAACAGACCCCCTAAACTCCTTAAGTCCAAAAGATCATGGAAAAATATTTTCTCATTTTTCATGTAGGCATTCCACAACTCTTCCAATTCTTTCAAACCAACAGCATGATCTACCTCTTGTTCTGGATTTTCAGCTGAAAAGTGACTTGTGTCAGCTGAAGATGAATCCACATCATCCTGGTGAAGAAAGTGACTTTTAAACAGAGTATCGTCATTGGTCCTTTTTCCAGGCTCAAAGTGCTTCTGAAACCTTCTCCACGAGCACCAGACATCAGATAGTGTGCAGTTTTGTTTGATGAAAGAGAGCATCATCAAAGCTTTTTCTTCTATTACTGCATTCACATTGGTTGGAGTCACAACACTGCACAGGTAGAATATCTGTTCTGCTGTGAAGTAGTTTAGATAGTAGTGATCATGTCTCTGTTGGTTCACAAACTTCTGCCAGTCATCAAGAAACAACTCCATCTTCGTGGACAGAGCAGCAAGGTGTTCAACCAGACTTCCACATAATTGGATGTCATAAGGTGTCTTGCAAAAGTTGATTTCCATAATGATACATGGTCCAGTCTGAGTTTTGCAATAAATCTTAGCTTCCCAAAATCTGAAGAGTGGGTTCCCTGCAGCATAAAGATCTACAAATACTTTTGCAAGCCTTTGGACATTGTCAAACACCTGAATATAATGAAGAAAAACTGAGATTAGTGGCAAAATATACATTTTTCTAGAAATATCTTATTGCAGACATAATTCTCATAAAATATTTAATAATATATATTAATTTAATATTAATATAAGAAAAAGCAATAACTTTACTACAATACCTCAGTAAAGCATTCCACCTCACTCTGGTTTTGTTCCCCTCTTCCAGACATGAGCATGAGCTTGTTCTGCAATTCTTTTAGGTCATCGTAGGTGCACATCATGTTTTTTTCATGTTCATGCTGAATTTGCAGCATCACTGAAGTCTCCAAAGTTAGCTATAGTAGGACATAGCAATATGATAAGAGACCTTATTAGTGACTTTATTGTCCTTACACTCAAAACATCATATGCACAGGACAAGAAAATACAATTATTATATACTGTACATTACAATGAAAATACAACGATAATAAAAGTTTTAAAGATTGTTAAAAATGTCACAAATGTACAATAGTTTGTGCTGACAATGCATCACTATGAAGAGTAACTTGGCCAGGTTCTGCTCCACTTTTAGCAATGTGAAAGTTTCCAAAATGGAAAAAAATGTTGCTGGTCTTTTGCATTTTAAATTCTCAGTTAATTTAAATAACTAACTAAGCAGGAATGGTGGGAATAGAACCAAGTTCATGGTTTTCATTGTTACACTGTCATGTAGCATTCTCATGTTGAGCAGATGATTTACAATATATTACTTCAGAGGATAATACGCTTTAACTGTTCTGTTTTCCCTATCCTGGTTTAAACATATTAATCTTTTTTCTAATTTCAAAAAGCAGGTGTACATCAGGTTTAAACATATTTATGAACTAGTTTCATATTTACCCTTTGCTGGCCCTGGGCCTTGATGATATATATCCCTCTCTCGTTGATGGATTTAGCCAGGGACAGGGATGAAAATTCAACAGATCCATGGCTTTCCTTAACAGTTTTTAACCAGTCCAGATGCCGTGCTGTATCCCGCTATAGTCAGACACCAAATAAAAAATTTTGTGAACGTGCAATGAATCCACATAGATGGAATAGCTGTGATTGTAGTTGCAATATTATTTGCAGATTGGTGGCAACATAAATGGTGGAATCTCACCAGCTTCTTTGGTATTTTTCTGTCATTTTCAAGTGCTTTCCACAATTTGGACATTGACTTCTGGAAGGCCATAAAGTCAGAGTCCTCTTTCAGTCCATACAACATGGATGAGTAACCAAGGACAGCATCATGAAAACAGGCCACTCGATCCACATCCAGGTCATTTTCTCCAGCAGAGATGGATGCCAGGTCGACAAAAACTTTCAGCTCATTGATATCTGCAATTATATATGTCCTCTATATTAAGCAATGAACTGTGTTGAACCCTTGGTAACAAAAAATGAAATATATTTTACCTGTAAGTGCTTGTTTAACCCACTGGACAAACTTTGATGTCTCACTGAGTGCCTGAAGACATTCCCTGCGATTTTCTGTAATGTCTTTCAGAATCTCTTTGGCCTTTATGAAGTTGTCATCTATGCAATCCAGGCTGTTTTTCTTGAAGTCAGCTTGACTCTGAAAAGTGTACATTCCAGTAAGAGACTGTTTAGTATGTGATTCAGGATGCCAGTTTACATGTTAATAAAAACCTATTTAACAATTAATGGGTTCATTTCCTTCCAAACTCACAAATCAATAATCCATTTCAATCTATATATTACAACAAATTACTGTATGTCAGTATTTAATGAGGGTATGAGTCAAAAAAGTCTTCAACAACAAACACATACAACCCTCAACAGAGTCTCTCATCAATTAAGCCATGTCAAAACATGCGCTGTTACTATCTTCACAGTTAGAACAGGTGACCTATTATAGTCAGTTAAATTCACAGTTGTTGCAAAACATACCACAAGCAGCAATTTCTCAAGCACTTTGAAGTCTCCTTCAGGACATACTGTGTCCCTGATATCCATGATGATTTTGGCAGAATCCATTGCAAGATGAAGATCCTGGTACTGTTGAATTTGTTTAATTCTTTTGCTGATCCACTTTTTCTTATCAGATGGATTTGTCCTGCACATGATGACTAAATCGTTTCTCAAGTCTTCATACTTTCCTTTATAGTCCTCAAAGAAGCTGTCGATTTTCTCCAGTGACAGTTCCCCACTCTCCAGACCTTCATAGAGCTCTTTGTACCTGCTGTAGCAGCTCTGAAATATTTTGCTGTACACCAGGTCGAGAGTATAGATTTCTTCATCAGCATCATCTGTATCACGTTGGTCCCTAGACAGCTCTTCCACTTTGTTCCTCCAGCACATTTTGAAGATTGAGCTGTCTTTGATGAGATGTAGTTCTGAAGCCATTTGTCGACTGATATCACAAAGGCCGAAATAAGTGACCTGTCCGATCGTAGTAGGGGTCTGTCCATCAAGAGTGAAAACCTCCATAAATTCTTTTAGATTCATTGTCTCAATGTGATGGTGAAGTTTTGTGTCCAATCCCTTGAAGTCAACTGTGGATTAAAATATATTAATAATGTATAAAGACTGCCTTCTCAATTCAAAAGCCACGACAGTGTATCAAGATACAAGAACTGCATATAATGTAAAGGGACAGTGACTGAATACACTGAGGCCTTGTCAGATCAACTTAATGCTTCTTGTGGTTGCATGATGTTAAAAGACATTTTCAGTCATATTTAATGTTTGTCTAATAAATCACGTAACCAATGATCAGTTCATCTCACACCATCCACACACCTAACTGTAGCATGCAGATGTTTATGTTCAGTTTCTAAAAGTGAACGTATGAACATCGGGCATATTTTAGAATTGTTCTGCGGTTGCATGTTTTGCAATGTTTCCATCCATTTTAATTCAAAATTCTTTTTTAAAAGATAATTTCAATCAAAATGGGACTTACTGTGATGTCAGCATTGTTCATTTCCAGGTCACTGAGCACTGTACACAAGTACTGGATAGAGGCATCATGTGACTCACTGACCCGGAGATGAATCAACGTCAATGCTGACGTTGTGGTAAGTTTAGTTAAAAAAATTTTTTTGATGTGATTTTTGAGACAAACATTGATTATGACAGACTGACTGACTGCAGGACATATATATGACTCTATCTCACAGGATAAAAAGGAGCATTTTATCAGTGTTATCACAACCCTACTCAGCAATTTTCTGCTAAGCTCAAGCACTGACAGAAAATCCCTGACACAACACTTCTGGTTGCCTCAATCTGTCATCTGTCTTTTAAGTGAGGCACAAAGGTTAAACTACATCATAGCATAGCATCTTTATCCTGGGATTAAGTTTCTGCCTACCTTTGACATGTTGTGGAAGCTCCTGGCAGATTTGTAGAAGACTTTTCACCAGTTCCTTCTCATTGTTGATAGTTTCTGCTTCCTCTTTTCTTTTTTTCAGTAATGTTCTCATGTTTCTGTCATCTTTACAACGACCATCATCACAGAGGCCATCTAGAGGAACAACACTTAGATGAACACATATATAGAAGTAGACTTACAACTGCTAATTTCAATAAAGAACACCCACTGCAACTTTTAAGTGTCACTATAGTATCACCATAGTACTTTCTTTTCTAATCCTTACCTTGAATCAAATATTTGTTGTACACCTTTCAGCCTTTTCTTCTTTTAAAATTAAAAGCACTAACATGTCATTACAACTTAAGATACATATCCATACAGCTGAGGAATGCTTAACTAAACTATCTAATTTTTAAAAAAAATCATCCTGCTGCATATACCAGGGGCCTATGCTGCAGGTCATTAATCTCTCTTGCTTCCTGTTTCCTGTAAGTCTCTCTACCACTACCACACTTACTAATAAAAGCAAAATGTCCAAAAATACATCTAAAAGGGAGAAACAGGGGTAGGGGAGATGATATACAGATATTCTGATTTACCTATCTTCAGCAAGTCAACAAATTCTCGTTCTCTCTGGAATATTTGCTTTAATGGCTTCATTTGGATTTCTCCACTGAGGAATTTCTCTGACACAGATTTGAATGCCGAACTTGCCAAAGACATCTTGATTTGAGCTTCATCTGACAATTTGTCAATCAGACTTGCACCTAAAAAAAGAAGCAAAATACAAACATAAACTACAGATCTATGTTATCTATGTGTGCATAAAAATGTAAACAGTCAGTCACAATAAATATACTCTGAGACAGTTAGGCTAAAAACTTCCACTGCCTGCCTACTGTACCTTCACTTTTTTCTTTGAATCATTACAAATGTCTTCCATATGCGCAGTTTACTATCCAGAGTGACAAAAGCCTAGACATTATTTAAGAGTTTCAGTCAGTGTTATAACATTATATTTAGTATTTACCTGTCATTTGGAAGACAGTTTTGGCCATGGGCCAATTTAAAAGGTGCTCAAATATCAAGTCCTCTCCTTCAATGAAATCTCCTTTGGCATCTGTGGGCCATGACTTCACCAAAACAACAGACATCAGCTTCCCAAACTTTGTGATATCATGGGTCTGCAATAGATCTGCGATGGCTCTGCCTGATTTATCCTGAAATCACAGACAGAACAATAATGCACACCAATTTAAATGTTCAATGTTATGTTTTAAGACTGTACATCCAATATTTGTCATGCACAGTGGTGGATTTAGATATGGATGATATACATCTTACTAGAGGTGACATAGGGCACACATAGAAAAAAAAGTAAAAAACTGATATCTTTTCTGTTGTTTTCACGTGTCAATGATAATGTCACAAATCTGTCACACTACCAAAATATACCACACTTCATACTATACTTCATACTATATGTAATTTAACAGATAGAGTACACTTTTTGGGTTGTGTGTGAAATCGTTAATAATATAAAATCAATGTGCACACCAAGGTACACTGGTTTAATCCTGACTCTTGGTTGACACTGCTGAGAGATGGGTAATATTGACTGATAAATGTGCAGTTCTATTTGTGATATAGATTTTTTTTTTTATTACCAGCATGTTATAATTTGTGTTAAATAAAATATCTTTTTTGAATATATACTACAATTGTTTCTAATATTTGTACTTTTTAGTATTGTTATTATTGTATATAATTTTGGTACTAATAGTTATTATATCTAATGCTGTTGTATTGGATTGCAATAGATTGCATGTGTTCCAAATAAAATACTTGGTGAATGTACACACAAGTTCTTACAATACTTGTACAATACTGTAAAGAACTGTACAATGGCATAAAGACGCACATTTAACGCAATTTTTTAAAATTGAAAAGTGGGATGTATCCTATGGATGTATCTTAAACACAGATGTGTCCTATACAACAGTAAAACCCAGAAACAAGTTGGATATAATTATAGGTATGTAACAGTAAGAGTGGTAACTATACTTATAACTATAAAAATAATGATGTGAGCATCCACATTTACTGTATGAACTATAACATTATAAACAGCAGTGTCAAGCATGTGCTGAATAAATAAAATGGGTTCACTGTTGATCAGAAGTATTTCCGACACTAGTTTTGGACAGCAGCTGTTGTTGGAGCTTGACATGCAAAAGAGTGCAGATGAGCAGCTTTTATTGAGCTGTAGCAGATATACAGTTAGAGAATATATCTGAAGCCAATTAGATTCAAGAGTATGCCTAAAAAGTCTGGGCCAGCTTAATGGTTTTAAAATCTGGCCCAATTTATTTTGTAACTGAATAGCCTTTTCACAGCCTAACCTGAACCCAGTCAGAGTTAATATACTGATCCAGTTCAGTTAAGTAAATCATTACCATAACCATTAGCCATCGTACACTGGTTCAGGTGTAGTATGTGTTTTGCGTGTTTTCGTTTCAAATTAAAGTAAATTGTATCTTCTACACCAGTGCAACCTATACCCCTGCTTAATATCAAAATCATACCTGACAAACAGTTTCAATGGCCTCCAAAGCACATTTCTCCATTGAGTTGCATAACAGTGGACTTGTCTTGCTCAGTTCTTCCATCTTCTTAGAGTAGATTCCAACTTGCTTCATTGGTTTTTCCTAGCACATGAGCACACTCTTATTTTTATTAGTTTTATTTCTCAAGTTTACATTCAAAGAATTCAAACAGAAACAAATCCAGTCTTACCTGTTTTAGCTTTCCTTCAAAATCGCCCAAGAAGGCGCTTCTCCAGGATAAAGTATGCTGCTCATGACTGAACGATGCTGAAAGTAATTTGTTCCATACCTAGAAAGAGAGATAGTCTATATGTTTAGTACCTCTGCTGCATCATATGCGTTGCATACCACATCACATGGCTGTTAAATTGCACAAACCTTTTTAAAACCATGGCCCAGAAAACATCACATACTGAATATTGCAGCAATTAATTCCTGCTTACCTCAACTTCATGTGATACAGAAAATTCTAAACGCCATTCATTCAGCAGTTTGTTCTGGAAGGTCCTTCTTCGCCATTGCCTCATTGTTTCTAATGTCTCTCCGATTGACTCTTCATGAATTCTTTCTCTTGACTGGAATAGTGAATATAATAGGTTAATATCTGTTCACTACTTGCGTTTTAGCATTAAGACTTTCAATGATTCATTTGAAAATATATACTTTATTTACACACATGGAACAAGGGTGGAGACTTCACAAAAGTAGTCAAATGTTTAAAAGACAACACAATCAAATAATTGACAATATAATGTAATCCATGTTAATTTAATTATTCATTTTCCTCAATAGATAAAAAGATATTTCAAGCCTCAATAAAATGTGGCTCGTCCAATAGATTGACAGGTGAGTCTCACCTTGGAACCAGTGCAGTCATATGTCTTTGCAATCAGACAGACAAGTTCAAGGAAGTTAAGAGGAATATCATAGCGGTCTGGATGTGTAGTATGACAGCAGATAGAACCAAGAAGCTGCACTGCAGTTTTCAGGCAACATTCTCCATACTTGTCATCAAAACTATGGGAAGAAAATATTTAAATTATTGTTATTTAAATGTATCAATATTGTAGATAACAAAATAGACATTACTGCATAGATAATGTAACAGTAATAGATATAATTTTTTTACCCTTTACTGCGATGACTTTCTCTTTTGATGAGATGACGTGCCAGTTCTTCCAAATTCTGCAATCCAAATAACATACTTGTAGTCAATGTGGCGAGGTAAAATTCGAATAAGTAGCAGCTTCAACTTAAGAATACATACGCTGTAGTTGCAGTCATTTTTGCCAGATCTGACTCTGAATTTAATGTAATGAAGAATGGCGAGGAGGTCCACTGACACACTGGATATGAAGCTTGTTAGGTCATCCACACTCATCAGGGACATCCAAGAATGTACAAGAAAACGATCAATGTCCACCAGGTAT
>JANJYP010200409.1:0-16171 GCA_024605115.1 Rastrelliger brachysoma
AGTGATTAATCACTTATCAATATACAGTAGTTGTCAAATAATTTTCATTATATAGGCTAATTGATTGATTAATCTTTTCTGCACTGCTTATCGCATAGAAGGAATTAAAGTTTTAGTTATATGTTTGCTGTAGCAGTGCCACCCACGCTAATGTGTGTTCTCCAGGGGTCCTAACACTGTTGGTACCATAATTTTGTTATTAACCAGTTGGGGGCTGACGTTGTTCACAGTTAACTAACTGCTGTTAACTGTTTGAACACACTTTGTATGTTAGTTACTCCATGTTGTGATTCACCACTGTGTAGCATATGGAGTGCTGAGTTTATGGCTATTGGCTGCTGTGAGTTTTGACAGTCTTGTCATTTGCTATCATTGCAAGCTTGGCTAACTAGCGCCGCCTTTCCAAGTGGAATACAAACTTCTTAGTGTTGAATCTTATAGAGGGACAGATACCCTTCATCCTTAATGGCAGATAATGGTTTGTAATTAGTGTTTCTTATACCAACAATATCAACTTCTATAGGTTGTAGAGGGTTGTTGGCACCTTCGATGTTGACAGTGTGTCTCCTGGCAAACCTGGCTCTCAAATGCAGTGAGGAAGTGCAACGTTGAGAAAAAAAAAGGGAAAATTATGCAAAGTAATTTAAATATTTTTTAAAGTAGATATCCTTATAGAAAGTGGAGATTTCAAATTTCAGTTCAACCTAAACACACAGCAACATGTTATCAGTTTTCAGTTTAAGCGGACAGAATTCAGTCAATTCAGACTTGATGGACTGTTTGATGTTGCTACAGATTTTGCTCAAAGTGCAGCTATTCAGTAAAAAGTAAAATTATAGATCTGCAATCTTGAAAACCTATTTCATTCCATTTTTCATATAAACAGGTAGACTTACCCAGTGTGACGGTGAAGTGAAGTTTCAGCTTGCCGAACATGTTTAGTGGAAGAATCAAGTTAAATATTGAATTCAATTTTTTGCTACTGCATCAAAGTAGTATTGGAATGCAGCATGTCCTGACAGTATATGAGAAATGAGGGTAGAGGGTGGAGAAGGATTCACAGAGATGGAGAAGGATGTAGGAAAGTAGGAAAGAAGGATGCTGCAGAGCTTGTTATCCTAACAACGCCCTGACAACCTTCTCATCATAAGACCACAAGACTCTTTCGTATAGGTTGAAAATTTTTTGCTGTGGATAAGTACAACTCTCTAAAGACCTTTGCATCACTCTACATCTTCTCATGCTATACTCCAGGCTTTACCTGTTTATCCAACCATCTTTACCACAGCAGACTCAGAATACTGATGAAGAGCTGGAACGAACTTGGTTAGTCAGTGTATTCTGCGGCAACGCGGAGGAGATAACTCATACGTCAAAGGAGGACATCAGTTACTTAATTGATGTCCTCTGACACTAACATGCATCAAGGGTAATCACATTCTAATTTATGAGCTCAAGAATGAATAAAATCCAAGTGTAAATGGACCCTAGATGTGTTGAAGATCAAATTATTTACCGCACCTGAAGCAAATGACTGTTGGGATACAAGTGAGTGAAAAATGGAGTGGATCTGACATGTCTGCCGTGAGAAGTCAGTGGTACATCTGTAAGAGTCAAATCTTTACATGTTTTGATTAATGATAGCCAACGCTGACATATGATTCATCTGAGCTTCTGTAATCAGTTTATAAATCTGAATAGACTCTCCGCTGAGAGCACTCATGGCCTGTTGATGTGATTGAAATAAATATAATTTCTGATTTGGTCCATGTCTAATTATGATATTAGGGATCAACGGGTTTTAGAGATGAGGGCTTTGAGATTCACTTGATCCTCTTTTTTTAGTGTGACAACTAGATCTATATATTCTTAAATTGTAGGAATCAAAATTAAATTGCAATATTTGCTTTCATAATCTTACTCTGCGATCTTCATCTGACATCATCTGTATGTGTTGTCAGCATTATAATTGTATTACAGATGAGATTGATTGAAATTAGCTTGAAAAATATAAGCAAGGAAGGAATTGGAGGAGGATAACTTGCACAGATATTAGAATGGTTTATATTAAAAAAGTGAAAGTGCTTTAGTGAAAGGTTCCTGGCATTGAAACACATGTCCTTCGATAAACACTTGAATTACAGATGATACTAAACATCCATTAGTCTGTCAGGTTCTTGAAGGGATTCTTGAAGACTTTTAAAGAAATAGTTTGACATTTTAGGAAATACTGTATGTTGAATGTTAAATGAGAAGATGGATACCACTTTTCATATTGGTACATTAAATATAAAGTTAGGGGCATGAGCCATTTACGTTAGCTTAACATAAAGACTAGAAGTGGGAAAACTAGAGGCTAAAAAAAAAATTTGCGACAAATACTAGTGGGAATCCAGCAAAATGTAGAAAATAGCCAAATTTTCAGTTTCATACAAATTTCCAGCATACATTTGAGATGTGTATGAGGGCAGTGTATTGTCCTGACTTCCTAAAAATATTATCTGGATAATAATTGTTCTCTGGATGTCCTCAGTACAAGAGAACGTGTAAAGTGCCCTGTGTCTTATAATGAAAAAAGATCTTTGTCTGAACTTGTTTAGTCCTTTGTTGTGTATTTTTTCCTTTGCCAATTTAATGCTTCATCAGATGTAGACACTTTGAGTTCATTAAAAGGAAATGTCGACTGAATTCAAAACTTAATTCCTTCATTATGGTGTTATCATTTTACAGTACATGCCCCCCGCTTGTGTTGTCGCCTCTCAAACTGGGGAAACTCCGTCTCTCTGATTAAAATGAATCCTCAGAATTAGCATGTCGCCTGCACTCGGTGTCCGTTGCAAAAACCATTGGCATCTTTTATGTCAGCATGAGAACTAAACTGCAGAACTTTCTACAACATAATGAAGATAACTCACTTGGAGGGAATTCACTTAGTGACAACAGTACCCCCTCCCTCCTCCCCATCAGAGTATTTATTTTTTTTCTTTCCCTGTCAGTGAATCCCACTGTGCTGTAGCTAACTCAAAGAAATGCTTGTTTTGTAAAAGTCCTTTGGAGTCTGGATCAAAAGCCTTTTCATAGCTATGATTGAAATATTAAATACTGGCACCGAGCCTAATGCAATCACTTTCTTTCTCTTCTCTCTCGCCACTTACTACATTTCCTCTCCTTTACATTTTTTTGTCCCTCCATCTCTCATCTTCGCTCTCTCACGTATATTCTCTTCCTCACCGTCGCTCTTGTTACATGAATAATCCATGCTAATGTGCAGCGAATGCGGAGATAGAGATAAGATGCTGTATGTATATTTTATCATCCTCCGGACCTTTGACCATCCATAGAAAGCATCCAATGTCGCTTTGTGTGTTTGGAGCCGCTGGCATGACTGAGCCGTTGTCACCGTCATGATAATGAAGTTAATCAGAAGAAAGGAAAAAAAGCAACGTAGAAGTATACTTTAGAGTGTTTTTACATCACTCTGCATCTCTTTTATTCTCTGTGTGTGTGAAAAGCTTCTAAAGTGCTGCTTTTTTCTTTGTTGTGCAAATATGAAAATGAAAAAGAAATGTCAGGATGTATTGGGGAAAGCTGTTGACATTAGAGAAGATGAAGACTACTTCCTGGAAGTTCGCCACTTAATGATTGTGAATATGTTTTGCATATGCCAGACACAAGACAGGTGATCTGATGTACTCTTGTGTTTGCTGGAATCATCAGCATAATGCATCATCACAAGAGCAGCGGGGGTCATTCTCGCTGTTTCAACCGCTCACCGGCCGGGATGTCGGTTTCTTCCTCATACTTTCTGGAGGACTACACCGCTGATTAGGCTAGACAAAGAAAATCTTGGGCGTCTGCAGATAAGTTAGCATGATTAAAGGCCACCAAATAAAGTTTGACAAGTTTTGCTGCCGGAGCTTATTAGCTACAGCGCGATGAACCGCTTTGTGGTTATGAATGAGGCCGACTCGTGAGTCACACACATGGTGAAGTTGAAGAGTTTACAAAAACAAATTCTTAGCACGCCACAGTTGTTTTCAAGAGCAATGAGCAAGGAGCAGGTGGTGCTGATTGAAAGTTGCATGCTCACCTCCAGTGATTAGCCATGCCCGAACTTGTGTGTAATAGCACCCTCATCTCCTGTGTAATTGGCTCTCGTATTGATTAAATAACGTATGCAGCCGCTAATGTTTGTTTAGGAACTCAGGAAGTGGAACTTCTTTGGATCAGGTGTTAAGCGTCCCCACGTCCGCGGCGGTGTAGTGTGAATGGCAGCTGCATGATTAAAGAAAAGACGCATATGCTTAAGATACTGTATGCTGTGTTTGCTGTCAGCAATTTGTACTACTTGACACATTCTAAGAGCCTTTTTGCTGTGATGTCGCGCTGTTTATTTTTCTTGCTTTTACACGGCATGGCTCATCATTTGGGTGATTTACCTGAATAGATTTTAATGGCTACGTAACCTGATCTTGTAAAACTGCAGGTTTTACGACCAACTTTAAACTTAATCTTTTAATCATTGTTATGTCACATGCATTAAGTAAGTCTGGTATGCTTGTACGTGTACGTGGAGTGAAACCAGGTGAATTCCTTTGCCTCAGAAGGAAATGAAACTATCACCCAGGGCTTGATAATCATTATCATTGATATAAAAATGGATATTTTCCAACACTAATATACCATATGTTACAATGTTTAACCTTAATATATAAATAATCAAATGCAGATTACGCCTTAGCTGCTTTGGTTGAACATAAAACATTTTTTAGGCCCGTGTTGCATCTGGGCATTTTGATTCAGCATGTGAAGAGAAACTGGCATATTAGGCACAAAATGGAAACTCTTGACACAAAATCAGTTAACAGAAAATTTCATCTAGGGAGGAGTGTTGCAAACTAGCACCGTCAATTAATGCTGTGATATGTGGCATTCATCCTCGTACAATAAATAGTAAAACAGATCCATACGTGTATATCAGCAGCATTTCTTTAAACATTTTTTCTTTTGCTTTGCTTATTACTTCACTTGAGTTTTAAATTACAGCTTTAACTTGAATTATGTTGTTTCCTCATGGCAGCAGAACAGAATAAGGTGAAAATCCTTAATATAAAAGTTTTGACTAATTAGACATACCTGTTACAACAGTGATACCAGGAAAATATATGCCTTATTACTTCTTATTCTCTCTAGAACTCAAAGTCAATTTTAAGTGTAGACAACATAATAATTGCTGTATGTCTATGTTTAATACATGGCTATTACACATACACAATTATATAGAATATGAAGTGCAGTGTTGTTTTGCAGGCCTGTATCTTGTACCCATAGATGGCAGTGTGTCCATTAGTGTCCAGCGATGGCGTCTGTGTGTCTACTGGTCTGTAATGGTGTGAGGAGAAGCAGACGACCACTGACAGGCCTCCGTAATGTAGATTTACAGTAATGGCCTGCAAGGAAATGAGATGTACACTGTTAAATAGTTTGGAAAGACATCTTGCTCCGCTCCGCCATGTGCTGACCTCGCTCACTGAGCCGGCGGAACAGATCATTGATTTGATAAAGGCTTTGACTAATGATACTAGTGAAGAAGTGGGAAGAGAGGACAAAGAGGTAAAACGGACTGTCACAGTATGTATGTCTTTTTCATCTATACTCTTTTCTTTTTTTCCCCCCTCTACGAGACATGGAGTGTCGATAAGGCGGCGGGGTTGTGCATTAACGAGCGCTACCTTGACACACGTTCATACACTATCCTCTGCCACCTCCTCTTTTGTCCTTTTACCTGTGGACTGAATGTACTTGGATAATGGTGAAGATGAAGTGGAAAGTTTAAATAAAGTTAAAGCTGCTATAATGAATATTTTAATAGAAAGAACAGATAAAATGACTGTGATGTGACAGCGGTCTTTCCTATAGAGAATCACCACCAAACTTAACTTAGGCTAGTCTAGTAGCTAAAAACGCGTGTGAATATTGGATTTACATTAGGTGGATATTAGCGGTTGCTATTGTTGCACTGTTTCTGCTATTGATTAAAATAAACAGCAATGTGCTAGTAAGTTTGCTATATTAACTTTATAAAGTGATAATATGTCAGTGTTACATCTACACCTTATTTCCATTGCCACCTAGTGGCCAAAAAAACACCAGTTAAATCTGCAATATGTGGTTTTCTGCTTCTCTGCGGCAGTGATGGTGGTATATTTTGAACAGCTGTTCATAGTTCACCCTTTTTAGCACACAAGTCCTGTGTCTGGCAACCTTTCGACACATCACTGGAGACTGGAATGGATCATAAGAAAGGAAAAACAAAAATCAGATTATGCATTAGCATGTATTTGCGTGTGTGTGTGTCCTCATTTAGACTGTTCTTTTCTAATTTATTTTTTTCATGTGCGTGAGAGGGAGAGGGAGAGAGAGAGACACTGATCATGACACTGCCTTCACATTCATAATAGCCCACTGACAGCATCAGAATCAAAGTCTGCCGATCTTGATCTCTCTCTCTCTCTCTCTCTCTCTCTCTCTCTCTCTCTCTCTCTCTCTCTCTCTCTCTTATTCTATTCTTTTCGTTATCTCTCATTCTTGGGGTAATTCTCAGTCTTTCATATCTCTCTTTCTCTCTCTCGCTCATTCTGTCACTCTCAGTAGCCTCCCTCTGTCACCATTCCTCTGGCTTCCCCTCAGCTCTAAAATAGGAAATGTCTAAATTACACTTGCTAATAGGTTGCAGCAGCACAGTCTACCCCCTTCTCTCCCTCCCCTCCCTCCCTCTCTCTGTCTCCCTCTTTTTAATTTAGCGTTTGGGACAGAGCACATTTCATGTGATACTAAATGAAAGGATTGTTCTTATCAACTCATGAAAGAAGAAACTCCTCTCCTCTCTTCTCCTCTCCTCTGTCCTCCAGATGGGAACATCAATTCTTAATACTCATTCTGCCATGCTGGTACCCGTCTCCCCCCTGAGGCGTACAAAAACCAGCACAGGGTACCGTCTCCAAGACTCAGTATCTCATGTCCCCATTCTGTAACACCCACAAGAAGATTTAGTCATCCCTTTTTGGAGTAAGTGCTCCAAACTGCTCCTAAGACACCTGGACCAAATCCTTATTAAAAGTACTCCATGCTGTACTAACACATCAACAAATCATTGACATCTTCATTCGAGGTATTTGAAAGGAGACGGTGGACCCCATGTAAGAAGTATTTGTATGAAGAGATTTGTTCTTCAGATGCTTGCATACGAGGTAGAAGTACGCAAGCTTTCTCCTTCGATTTTCTCTCAAATATGAACGAAACTGACGGTCCAGACATGTTGTACGAGTCTCTTCCTTTCTTCCAACGTAGCTGCCGGTTTACTGAATGTTTTTATTGTAGATTTTATGATTTTCATTGGCATATTTTGGCGCAGCAGCTTGTGCATTTCAGTGTTTTTTTTTTCTTGTTTGGAAACTTTTCTCACTTCAACAGCTGTGTCTCTCTGCAGGCCCCTGTCTATCATCTGTCTGTGTTGCAGCTGACAGTGTAACATCACCTGCACACTGTAATATTCTCCTCTAATATCTCTGTGACTGTCACATGACCGCCTCCCATCACGGAGCTTTAGAAAGATGTTTTTAAGCATCTAACTTCACGTCAAAGCATCCCCTCATTATTTCTGTTACAGTGCAGAAATGCTCTGATGACACATGGTTGGCAGCTGGATTCACACTTTCAGATTGTTTCAGGTTTATACTGACACTCCTAAATTTGTTATGTTTTTGTCTGAAAGCTGCGCTGTTTTTTTTTATTCTTTAGGAACTTAATTGTGGATGAAACTTGCCCACAAAAGGAGCAGAACATGGCGCTTATATGGCCATTTTAGGGTTGTGGCTTCGCTTAATAATCACATTTGACGAATATGTATCTACTCATGAACAGGTGGCATTCATCGGGCTGGAACAAACAAATGATTTACAACATTTTTTTCCCAGGCAGTTAATAGAGATTGTTGAATCCAACTTGGAATACCTAAAAAAGAGCTTTTAGGATATAAATACAAAAATGTTCTTTTACAAAGCCCAGTGATGGAGAGGACTGGCAGCCTGTTTGGCCTCCAGTGTGTATTTGTGCCGATGGCTCTGATATGGTAGTTTAGTTTAGCTTCATTACAGAATGAAGGAGAGAGGGAAGGCAGGGAGGATTATTTTTTGACACAAAAATAAAAAGAACAGTTTGTCCAGAACAAATGGAAATAAAAGTGTGTGTCACTCACAAAGGCAGATAATGACAAGAGGGACAGAAAACTCACTCCTGCCATGTTTATCCAAAAACGGGAAAAAAAAAAACTGAAGCTCTGACTAAAGTTTGCTTTCAATGAAGAGCACCTAAACTCTTAATTGCCGCCTCATCTTGCTGCAGTGTGTGCTCACAGGCGTGTGACATCATTGCTGGGCATGGTTACCCCACATGAAGATGAATTTAATAGTTTAGTTTTTTCAATTTGTGGATTATGTACTCTTCAAGAATTTCAAGAATTATGTCAGATTAACAGCCAAAAACACACAAAAATGAACCAAAACTAAACCATGATAATCATTTGAGTTGTAATCTTTAGTATTTTCAATTGATATGATCAATTAATCAATTAATGAACTAATTGTAGCACTACTAAGTATACTGTTCAGTGGTACTTGCTATTTGCCAAGTTCAAAAACCAAACTACTTCAGCAACTGTTTTATGTAATTTTTCAAGCAAAAACATCAAAATGAGTCTGATTTCAACTTCAAGTAGCTTCAAATATTACTATCTTGTGGTTTTCTGTGACACTAAACTGAATATCTTTGTGTTCTGTATTATAGTTTGGGACCCAACATGACATTTCGACTTTAGCTCCAGGGAGCTGTAATGAACATTTCAGCTCCAGTACCGATATAACACAGCCATCCGGTCATGTCTTCTCCTTGCTACATTATTCATTATTTTCCACCAACTATTTTTTGGGTCTCACAAATGTAGTTCAGTGTATTTTCTGTCAAAGCGGCAGCAGAGTCAGTGGAAAGCGGACAACGCCGATACCTTGCTCGCATATTTGTGCGGCAATCCATAGCAGATAGGATAAGCGAGACGTGCTCATTTATTATTATGGCTTCACGCTGGCTTTTATGTGCATGAAAAAGTCAACAGTAATACACCTGTAAATGTCAAGGCCCAATGTTTTCTGCTTAAGTTTCTCCTGCCAATAGTTGTTTACATTTTATATCTATTTTTTTTCTTCCATCTATACGGTGTTGCTTTTGGCAGATAGGAGGAGAATCATACATGCTGTGCTCTTATTCTGACATTTAAGTGTCTCCTCTGCCCGGAAGTCAACCTTTCATTCCTTTTCCATCGTACAAGTGTTTTAACCTTTATTTTACAGGGGCTGGCTGACTTGAACAGACACATTTTTTCCCCCCTATACTACCTTTTAAACCTCACATGATGATTCAGGATACTACTTTTTGAGTGGCTAGATTACTGCTCGTTAATTTTTTCCAACCAGGGTTTTTTATTTCAAACCTTCCAGTCTCTAAATTCCTAAAAAAATAACTACATTAGCAGGCCCCTTGACAAGTCTCTCAACTGGTTCTTGTACCTGCTGTCTAATTGTGGTTTTAGAGGTTTTGTTTCTGAGGCGTTACATAATGTGGGTTGTTAATAACACGACCCCTTGAACTTTTCTCATTAGCAATCAGTGTTAAATGGTGGTCGGTCAGTGGGCGGCTTATTCTTAACTGCTGCCTCAATAGCGAGAGCCGCAGCAAACGAATGGTCTGTGTGATTAAGTTGGATGTTAGCGGCATAGTTGCCCTTTAACAGCACAGTGACTATTAACACAATAACCAAAAAGCTATTAGATTGACTTTCCAAAATGGCAGTTAATTACTGCAGCGATGCTCCTCCGCTATATGGGAAAGGTGAGAGAGAGAGCGAGAAAGAGAGAGATGCTCAGGAGGGAAAGGCTGATGTAGCAACAGGAAAAGCTGCTTCACTTTTAAGGAGAATTGAGCGGATGCTGACGTCGCCGCGATTTCCTTCGTAGCCTCAGCAGCTGGAAAACCAGCTGTTCTGATGTCACGGGGAAGCAAACGTCAGATTACAGCTTGTCACCTGATGCAGTTTGCTAAATCTTCCTTTTTCATACCCACCGACTAGATTTATCACCTCTGGCTGTCTTTCACAGGCATCGCTAACACTGCTGGGGGAGATTTGCACGTCTAATCTCACCCATTAAATTTTGTTGTCACAATTTTGTATGGCTTCACAGACATTGCTAGTTCTTTTTTTCACACTTAAAGAGCCGTATCAACTGAAACATAATTTCTTCTGGGACTAGGCTTTCTTTGATCTACAGTACATCTGTCCAGCCACACATTACAAGATTAATGTCGGGGATACTGCGTCTGTTCTTTCAGACAAAGACTGAACAAAAGCGTAAGATCTTTGTGGTTTTGAAAAGTAAACTTTGTCGAGTGTTTTTCTCATAAAGTTCTTTTGTGAGTTTGAAGCTTAAAAGTGTCAAACCAGATTTTGTTGTGCGCGCATCTGTCTTCATCTTCTGTCTCCAATTATTACAAAGTGAGGGCCAGATCGACAGCTGTAGATCGAATCCAAATTTCTAGTGAGCTCTCCATGAATGTGGATTAAAAATCCCCATCAGACATATTTAAGATGTTGTATATAGGCCTAAAACATTCTGCTTTGAATAAAATGACATGTTTAATACTTTTTCCCTACAAAAAAACCTTCATTATTTCATTAAAACTCTTAAAATTACATCTACATATTCTCCCTCCAGAGTCTATTAATATTCTAAAGTTGTGTATTTCAAAAGTTAAAGCAAGATGTCTCCTACATCACTGACAGATACATTCTCAGCGTTTGTGTATTTCTTTAAGTTCAAAGAAACTTTCTTGTTGAGCAGATGAATGTGAAAAGAGCCTTCTACTATCAAACTCTGTACAAAGTTCAAACATCCAAATGAAACAGTTAGTGAGTGGAGGTAGACTTTAAATTCCTTAACTTGACTTGTCTGGCGGAAAATATTTAGCTTACAGGACACGTCTGTCTGCGTGCTAGTCAGTCTGGAACCCAATCTGTTTGTTAGTCAAGAGAGAACAAGTATGCAGCTTTTAAAGAAAATGATGAAAAAAACCACTCTTCATGCATATTAAAGGTATTTACTCTCAGATGTTTTGGTTGCATCCTGTGAGGAAGAGGAAGAGCACTCTAAGGAGCACTCTGGAGTGAAGAATAAATGATCTCAGGGCATCGCCAGGTGTCTGCGTGCATTTATGTGAAGGCATATATAAATTGTGGATTCTGCTACTTTGAGATAAAGCCACTACTGTAGACATGACAGGTAGCAAAAGCTAAGAAAAACTCACATTGTCATTTGAAAAGATAATAAGCCTCGTCTTTCCTTTGGCCTGTAAAGATTGGTCGGCTCTGTGTTTCAGTCATCCCATCACACAAGTGGTTGTCTAAATAAATGGGTGAATGCTCTGTTTAGACTTGGATGACACACTGGGATCTGAATACAAAAAGCCACATTAAAGTCTTATCAGCTGTGTATGTCCACAAATGGTGGAAGTAGTCTCAATAGAATTGTGTCACTTACCATCAATGAAGTTTCGCACACGTCCTTTCTCTGTCACTGTCACACAGAGCACTTGACCCTGTTGTAATATCCAACACATACTGATTAGGTTGTCCTCATTAAAGGAGTTGGGAATTGCTGTCTGTGTTGGCCAGTCAAGCACTTGCAAGTACATGTTTCTGCTGTTTACCTCATCATTAGTATGATAAAGGATATTGACATTGACCATCATTAAGTGATTTCAATGCAAATTAAAAAAAAAAAGGTTTGAATCAATCCAACTTCTGTTTCCAGATCCTGAATTACATTGTAATCTACCATCTTAGACTTAAACATGCATGGAGAGACAACCTATATCTACTTCTGACTGAATTTTTTTATGAATGGCATTTCATATTGCAGTGGTTTTGGATTGACACAAGCTCAGTTTGTTCCTCACCTGTCTACACCAGCAGTGCATTATGTCACCTACATGTGAAAACTGTGTGCATTTATGTGCAGGCATATACAATNTAGTGGTTTTGGATTGACACAAGCTCAGTTTGTTCCTCACCTGTCTACACCAGCAGTGCATTATGTCACCAACATGTGAAAACTGTGTGCATTTATGTGCAGGCATATACAATATTTCCTGCATAAGTAAACAGAAATGGCTGCACGCTGCGTTATGCGAATGCTTTTGTTATAGTCACTTAAATGGCTGCACATTGTGTGTTTATGATTCACTTTGTAAGTAAATGGGTGGAACACAGCGTACGTGAGTATTGTCTCAAGCAAACTGGTTTGTGTTTTCTCATGTGATTGGTTCTGTAAATGTGAGAATTTTGCCATGCATGAGCGTCAGAGTGTGCAAGCGCTCTGTGAATGCTTAATAACTCTTTTAATAGGTTGCAGCAGATTGAGCTGTGATGTTTTCCAGCTGAGACATTTTTGGGTCAGAGTTTTTTTTTCCCTTCTTTTTTTTTCTAATAATTGCTTTGATCACAGGAATAATTAGGTTTTCTTCTTTCTCTCCCCCCTGCTCAAAACCCACACAGACACCTGCTCACACACATTTCTCGCTCCAGTCCTTCATTGCACGGTGACACACCTTTTTAAAATATGCAGAAAAGGAGATGGAAAGATTGAAGTCTCACGTTCAGCTATTTTACAAATGGGCAATAAAACAAGTGAAGTGCTTTAAGGTTGAAGATGTAGCAGAAACTTAAATGTCTTAATGTACACAGCCAAGATAATGTGCATTCTGTTTAATTTATTATAAAAACTTCACTTTCTATTTAGGTGCAGCAGCAGTATGTATCCATTTCTATCATCTTTCTACCAAAAAAAAACAAAAAAAAAAAAACAAGAAAAGTTTGGGCCACCATAGCGAAATGGCTTATTTTCCGCTTCAGACAGAGTTTTGACACAAGTGAGATTCCCCCTGTGGAAACTTAAGCCATCAAGGTACAAAACACACGCCGAATGAAGAAAGTTCTTCCACAGGTTTAATTTTGTGAAATGAGATTTTGCATGGGCCAGTTTTTTTTGGGGGTGGGGGGGTGGAAGAAAGTGAGCAATTCTGTTTCATATTCCGCATGTGTGTGTGTGTGTGTGTGTGTGTGTGAGAGAGCTTATGTAAATTTCACAGAGGTATGAAATCATTTTTGTGTGCCGGTGGTGGATGTGTCTATGCGTTTGCTTTATATACAGTGACACATGCGTACCCTAATCCATTTATTGTTCTCATTCAGATTACAAGAATGTTCGATTAAGCGCTTTACATGCCTTTACATTTTCCATTAATATTTATCAAATCATTGCATTACACATCATTTGAATATTGATCGCTCATCCTCTCCTCTACTGTAGATGTAGAGCCAGCTTATCATTTTCATCATTTTGATTCTTGGGGCTCTCTCCGTTTTTCACGACGCTTGCACGTGGCTATAATCCGTAACCTTGACGAGTGTTCGTGTAACGCTGAGAGGTGTGAATGCTAAACAAAAGGCTGAATGTTTCAGATTAGAGCAGATGATAAAATGAAACTTTAATAATCCCCACAGGGAAAACTGGGTCACTGCAGAAGTGAAGAACAGAAGTCAAGAATGGAGCAAATGCAGACTTGAAGATAAGAAGTCATTACAAGCAAAGAACATATTGTGCTGAGGGTAAAACACAGAATAAGTAAAGATAGGGCATATTTGTTGGCAGCTGCAGGTTAGAAACAGTGATGTTCATTTGTACTGAGCTTACGCCATATGTTTAAAGCATATGCTCAAAAGACTTAAGCCATCTTTGTTATCGTGTTCACAGATTGGTCTACAGGCGCATGCGACTTCGTCCTCCAGCTTGAACTGTGTAATGAAGCTGAAAAACCTTAAGATAATTTACTCAAAAGAAAGTGAGCAAGTGTTGAATTCATCAGCCAGTTTACAGCTCGTTCAGGTCACAGTGACATGTAGACGTGTTATGCATTTGTCCAAACAATCACCTGCTGATTTTGATCAGTAGTGAAGTAGACAGTGTTTGATTGCAGACTGATTCTCTCATTATAACCTCCGCATAACATAATCAGATTGAATCGTCTGAGTCATCATGAATGTGACAGATGAACTTTATTGATCCTGGCAACCAAATTAGGTCATCAGAGTAATTTAAAGGTTTATGATGGAAAGGTTAAAATAACAGACATGTCTGATTCTCTGTTGATACCTGGATGAGACGTTGATGTGTTTTGTGTGAGAAGATTTTTTTTAGCTTGTCTGTAGTATATATATAGAATGAGCAATCAGCAAACTGTTGTGACTTGAAACAAGACTGATGAGAGCTATAAGAGTCAACCAATGCTGTTGGCGGTAAAAGCGAAACAATGAGCTGAAAGACAGTAAAACACTTTGTAAAACTCTGAAGTGTGATTACAAATGAACCCTTTCATAAATATTCATTTTTTTCTTTGTTAATATAAGAATATTGATACACACAGCTCTTTAAAGAGACATGTATAGAGTAATGGTTAGCAGATCCCTCACTGGACAATGATGAGACAGCGAGAGACTGATGGTTATTTCAAGTACTCAATCGCAAGTACTAATATTTTTTGAAAGCATCTCCCCTTTTCCTGGTTCAGTGAATGACTTCTTAGATGGATCTTTGTAACAAACCATCTCAGTCTTCTGCCAATATGTGATTTTTATTTTTACGTATTATATCTCAGGTATTGAGCCAACTCCTTTTAAAACATTGCTGTAAAAAAAGGGGAGCAAGTCAATGTCGAATCAAAAAGTATAGTCAAGTGAAGTCATCCACAGTGTCGCACTTAGATTACCAGGAAAAAAAAAATTGCTTTCAGATTTTTTTTTCCCAAAGGTTCGGAGCACAAATTGACCCTGTGTGCTGTGTGAAAAAGGATATTTAGGGGAAGAAAAAAGCAGTTGCCTACTTTCAACCACTTTCCACCTTTTGTGTGATTCAAGGTTGGAAACCGGCTGCAGTTCGGTTGTGATGGTGGATGGTAGTGGTTTTCTGTCATTGGTGCTATTCTGGACACTTCCAAGAACAGAGGGAGAGAGAAACAAAAAGCTCAAAAAGCACTCTTGAAGTGAAAGTAGAGCAATACATACAAACAGCCAGATGGTTTCCAAATGATAGGCTTGAGAGTGTGTGTGTGAGAGAGAGAGAGCACACTGCTCTTTTTTTTTTTTTTACTGTAAATTTGACTTGATAGTTCAATTAAGACATTAGCAAGGTGCAGAGTACTGTAATTTCACTTAATAACCCAAATCCTCTTCATTTGATACCTCTGAATAGATTTCTTGCTATACTGAACTTACTGTTCTTTCACATTAATAACTAATATATGTGTTTTTTTATGTGCGATGTCGGTAGTCCCACACTGGCGATGATCAGCAGCTTGACACAGAGCTTGCTGATTGGAGCCATCAACGGGCGAGGAGAAAGGCAATTTCCACACCTCCTGCCTCATGTGTGTGTGTGTGTGTGTGTGAATGAAAGACTTGTTGTTCTCTCTGAATCTGAGCTTCAGCTTTTAGTCCCATCTAATAAGGGACAGAGCATGCCTGTTCTCCTGTTCTCTCTTTTTCTTCTGTAATACACACACACACATGCATGCGCACATAGATACACAAAGGCCTCTGTTATCTGAAAGAGGGCAACGCGAGAAATGAACTATGAACGATTAGAAAATGAAAGAAGATTGTTTTTGATTAGCACTCGTTAATTAACTCAGTCAGCCGCTTGCCTGCTTGCTCTCTAGCCAGCCCATCAACAATGTATGGCCAAGACTGCATGATTACCTCAAGTGTGTGTGTGTGTGTGTGTGTGTGTGTGTGAGAGAGAGAAAGTGAGAGAGAGGACTACATATTATTGTTAATAAAGCAATCCAATTTTCTACAACGTCACACACCTTTTTCATGCCGTTGTGTGTGTGTGTGTGTGTATGTGTATGAAAAATCTTTTTATGCAAATTTTCATTAATATGCATGTTGGAAAGTGGCTGGCCTCCATAACATGCATGATTAGCGGCATGGGGCCAGAGGAGCGCTACA
>JANJYP010200414.1:0-12114 GCA_024605115.1 Rastrelliger brachysoma
TGTGTGTGTGTGTGTGTGTGTGTGTGTGTGTGTTTGTAGGGTGGGGCTGTCTGAAACAGAGATAGATGAGGACAGTCTAAGAAGAGGGAGCCTTATCAAGCTACCAAAGCATTTGGCTGAGAAACAAGGCGTGGAGGGAAAAAAAGAGAAGAAATGGAGGGCGGAGGGTCATGGGGTCACAAAGTAGAATCTGTGTTGGAGAAGACACAGACACCAACCTTTTAACCCCTGTGATAATGATAATAAGACCCTGACTTTCACTCCTTTGTGCACCAATGGAAAGAGAGCTGCAGTCCAAAAAGAGACATCCACCATTTGAAATAATTGACCCCTACTCCTAGAAAATAACTGCTGGTACAAAAGTAAAGCATATGATCGGCTACTATTACAGTTGTGAGTCATCTTAAGACGTTCACTCACAAAACAGCTATGGTTTTTACGAGAAGAACCCTTTGTGTATTTTCAAATATTAATGACGAGTTTCTCCTCCCTGGAACCTTTGAAAGAGTATCAGACCACAGCTCTATGGGCACACTTTTAAAATTTGGAAAAATTATCCCTATTAGTCAGAATCACAATAAAGTCCAGCAGAAATGGTCTGGAGATGGAACTATTCTCACTGGGCTACTACCTCAAAATGTAGTGGTTTGATATACCAATTAGTTTGGTAGGAAAACAAAACAAAAAACCCTATTCTTTTTGCAGATTATCAATCAAAAGGAAGCTTATACTGTACTAAAATTCAGCTAATTGGCTAATTTTTAGGTCATTGTATATATGATTTGCATCTTTTATTGCTTATTGAGGTGAATTTACTTTGTAAGTCATGTGTTGACATGAATGACTGTCCAGGCCCAAAGAGATGAATACATAAGCTTTGTGTTTTTTTCACAATGTGACTCCATAAATCACACAGACTCAACACCACAACTTCTCACCCCTAACCTTTCACCCTGACAGGCAGAACATCAGAGAACCTGTCAACTAAACTTTTTAAAAAGCATTTCTGGAAAGACAATGTATAATATTTTTTATCTGCTGCATTAACTGTGTGTTTTAACTGGGAATGTTTCTCTCTTTTTTCCCACAAAAAGAAGAAAAGTTTTTTTTTCTACTTTGATTGACTACAGATATGTGTATTGTAAATATTGTCATATTTACATGGTGTAATTTATCAATTTTTAGCATACAATGTCAATGTGATAATTGCACAAAATCATATTTTCCAACAAATTAGATAAATGAAATGCTTTGTGTGAGTTTTGACACGCAACTATTTTGCCCTTCAACCTCTTCCCCCTTCACTTGTAACCTCTGACCCTTCCTGACACACTGGATTAAAGAGCCTTTTAACATTAAAGCAGCCCATCACCTCTCACTTTCCCCTATCAGCTGTGTGATCTCCATTTAGAGATGATATACACATGTTGCTGCCACTCAACTGCTCCCATGTTTCTGTCCACGGTTATACGAGTTTTCTGTCACCTGGATTGCTTTTGTTTCTCTGCTGTAATTGTCTGTGTCACCCTACCAGAGTGTAGGTCAGCAGTTATGCTTCCATTCAAGTGTTGAGTGAATTTCCACTTTTGAAATGTCAAGATAAAGTTCATTTATTTTTCTTGCTTTCTTGTTTTCTCTTTTTAATCATCAGAAACATTCTACTAATCAATAAATGACCCAATAGAAATGGCATTATGCTATAACTAAAGCCAATTCTGAAAACTAAATAGCTTACTGTTATGGTTCAATAGCTAATAAAGTTCTGCAAAACTAAGTGACCATACTGTATCAGTGAAGAAATTTTCAGCTCCTGTGAAAGCGCAACAATGTGAATTTAACACTGTAGAGACAGCCAAGTCCTAAGTTTAGAGATGCTGTTCTCATCAGTTCAGTATAACAGCCAGATGGTGCGTTACATCACTTGAAATTGACTTATATTGCTGTAACTGTTTATATTTTGATTTCATTTTTAGGAAATAATGTCTCAACAACTCACAGTGTCTTACTCTGGAACTACAGCATCATAAACAGTCTGTGGAAAATAAACATGGATTCATGTCTTCTGCAGGTTGTCTGACTGTCTTTCCTCCAATACAGTCATAAACATGCAGGTGTGTGTGGGAAGTGTTGTGTTGTGCACTGACACCTTGGTTCTGTTGACTAGAGCATTGGTGTGAGCTGACAGATGCACACACACACACAAGCACACAGAGCACAAGACAAGATCGATGGGAGATTCCAAGGTGTTATGAGAAGTGGACGGAATTGGTTATCATACAGGTACACTCGGGATGTGTGTGTGTGTGTGTGTGTGTGTGTGTGTGTGTGTGTGTGTGTGTGTGTGTGTGNGTGTGTGTGTGTGTGTCATCATTTGAGTATCTGTGCAAGTAGTACAGGATAGACAGGCAGTAGCAAGAAGTTAAAGGTGTGTATATGTTTGGCGAAATCTTAAGTGAGCAGTAGGAAGTCAAATATTTGCTTATGTGTGAATTGATGTTTGCAGATGTACATGTGTAGTATGCATATTTTTTACTGTTTGTGCGTGCTTTAAATATTGTGGGTTTTTTTCATACAAATCAGACCATGGTGTAATATGCTGTACTTACAGTCTCTCCAGTAGTCTGAGGTCTTGAAAGGCTCCTCTCTCTACAACACTGATTTGGTTGTCCTCCAGATGACTATAACAGCAGACATATACACAGGAGGAAAGAAAAAGGAACAACAGTTGTAGTTATTATCATTAATGCTGTACACAAATCCAGAATTTTAAAAAAAATGCCAAAAGGTATGTGAATTATGTGTGCAGGGACTGACAGTCAAGAGAAGGGAGAAATAACAGTCAGTGTCAAAGTAAGCTCTAGTGAAAACTTGTTTAAAATGACTTAATTTAAATATCAAACTGGGTAACCACCATGTAGTTGGGAATATGTATCCAAGCTTTCGAGCCTGACCTGGAAGTTCATACCAAAGACAGAAACATAAGATTTATCTCATTTTCTGGCCAGAACAACTGGAGAAATCCACTGCTTGCCAGAGAGAAATAGAAAGATTTCAAACATTGAGAGAGACATTTGCACTTTTTAAAAATTGGTTGTATAAACAAGCAATCATTGAGCTGAATAATTGAATCTAGCATGAAGCAAAAGTTTAAAAAGTTTAAGACATGCGGCATTTCACAAATGTCACAATGGAGCAAGCCAAAACAAACAATTAACAGCCCATCCCTCTTCCATCCCTCAGTGGATATCTTCTCTATTTCTCCTCTCTTTCCTTTGGTGCACTCAATGTAATGCATATTCCTCTTCTTCCTTCTCTGCTCCGTGTGTGTGTGTTGTCATGTTTTCTGGGGCGATCTAAGGTTTTCCAGATGGGACAGAGAAAACGGGCAGAGAACATCTCCGCAGATATGTGTGTTTATATTTTCTGTCTAAGGATGTTAAGAGTGACATCTTCTGATGATGGGGTGGGGTGGAGGGTTGAAGAGAGAAGAGCGTCTGATGTGAGAGGCAGAATAAGAGTTGATGGAGGGAGTGAAGGGGAAGAAGAGAAGAGGAGGGAGGAGGCAGAGAAGGAGAGGAAACAGAGATGCAAAAACAAAGAGACCATGAATGACAAGATGGATTGAGTGAGAGAGAAAAAAAAGACAAGCAGAGCCAAAGAGGACTAAAGCAGCTCTATCAAAAAGAGATGTCGTCTGGCCTGCCATGTGGAGTTTGAATTGTTTTGGCATGACCTTCCTTTAAATATTCTTTCAAAGAAAATGTTTAGACATGCAGCTGTATTACAGCCATTAACCCATGGTTTGTCATACCAGCTCATTAAACACACACACACACACACACACACAATCTGAGGACTCATATAGGAAACATGCACTTGGCTGAAAGATAACAGACTCAGACATGCACAATCAAACATACATATGGCTTAACCACTTTTGTATGGGGGGCAGTTACTTACTCAGGGGCTGTTCAGTGCTCAATGAGAAGCTCATTAGAATTTTCACACCATTTGCCTCTCAACTTATTATCAGTCAAAGATTTTCTAACCTCTGTCCTTTACAAGAGGACACATTTACTGTAAACATAACCTTTGGGTGCATAAATCCAGATGGAAATCAGGTCAAACCAATCTAGTTTGGTTTCAACGGCTAAAAACTGCAAATGATCACTAATGTATATCCAGCATGCTTTATCTACTTAACACTCACAAAAATGTTACAAAAAAGTTATCAAACACTTAGCTAAAAGACCTCAAAGACACTTACAGATGCATACACATAATGACAAGCATAAACACATACAGAAGATGCTGAGATATATATACACCAACACTAACCCACAATGTTTGATATGTGTGTAAATATAGGTACAGATTTATGCATTGGTAGCAAGCATACCCAAACAAACACTAAAATATATGTTAAGTCATAACTCTATCCCATCAGTCATAATTTACAGTCCAGCCAGCATTAATTTAGCATGTTTATTCCTGCGTTTAGTCCTATTCTCTCTATCCTGATAAAAAAGCAGATCTCATAAACTCTGGAGTAAGCTAAATCAAGATATAACTTTGAGTAACTATGAGAGTATATTTGTCCAAATGAGGGATCAACCGCATGCTGATTTATTGAATGAAATTTAGAAAGGCAAGGGATCCTAGGCCAAACACATGGTGAGGGGAGTCGGCGCTGGCATATTGTTCGGATGAGGTATTGTTTTTATATTGGTCTGTATCAGGCATTAGTCATCGACAGAAAGAGAGAAAAAGAGATGGAGAAAACAGAGAAAAAAAATGTATTGATTTCATGTGTGTGGGGCCTGGTGTGTCTAATGACTCCTTCATTCAACCATATTAAAAAATCTTAGCAACCATTATAAAAAGCACGAATGTCACGCTACTTTATGGCAAACTCAGAGCATTTGGCCTCTGAAAGAAATAAGGAAATACTTCAGGGGATATTAACTTCACTTGTTGCTTACACACAATGGGTGAAACCACATTATCTTCACCAGGGCCAAATGTTCAATATCAAGCACAGGTTTTCACCTAAAACTAAATTTGTTTAGAATTACTCAATTTCGCCACAATCTGGAAGAAATCTTGTGATGTAATGCTGCCAAAGATATTACACTAAATGTTGTGCATGCAGTATGCATGCAGAGGCAAGCTGTGTCAGTTCAGTGATTACAGCAAGACGGTCTGACTGCTCAGATTTAGGGTATTGCTGGATTGGATTACAGGTGTTTGTATAAAAAAAAAAAGGTTTAATAAGATTACAGAAGGAAGTCTGATTTAAATTATTTAATGAAGTGAGGCATTAAGTTTTATTTTATAGCCACTGAAATATTCATGTACAGATCACATCATTTAGAAGTTGACAATGGATCTGATATGACAAAATTATGTTGTTTAAATTTGGTCATAGTGTTTAACTGAGGTCAGAATATTCTTAATGAGGGTCAAGTATTTCTACAGAACTAATCATTACTAATTACAAGTTTGTTTATACGTAAATATGCCCATTAAGGCTTTTTTCTGCAGCCCTGTATTAGCCTTCTGTGGGAAGAATGTTAGACTTATTTTAAACTATATGCAAAGTTTTCCCATGAGATGTATACACAGTTTAAATTACTGAAAATCCCTATTTGTGTATGTATGTGTGTGTGCGTGTGTGTGTGTCTGCGTGTGCGTGTGCGTGTGTGTGTGTGTGTGTGTAGGCATATGTGAATCTGTGTGAGTGACTGAGTGAGCGCGAGTGAGTGAGAGAGGGAGGGAGGGAAAAAGAGACAAAGAGTCATGATAAAGTCACAGTAATACCTATATGACCACAGATAAGAGGAAAAGACGACATTCTTTGTTGCTTTTTTTATTGTTTGATACTTATGCAACAATGTGTGTGTGTGTGTGTGTGTGTGTGTGTGTGTGTGTGTGTGTGTGCGCACACACGTGCACATGCTTTCTCCGACCTCTTTCCCAAGCAATCTCCTCCCCATTTTTAAGAGATTTAGAGTGGGGAAATGTCACAGCAGTTTATCACCAACCACATGAAACAAGCTGTTGGTCCACCACACGCAAACACACACACACACACACACACACACACACTCTCTTTTCTTGGTCCTTCTAGTCCTCAATTTCACATATAGAGGATGTACACACACATATACACAACCTGAAGCATTTACTGACATGACATCCAAAAAAACTTGGTCCTTACAAGTTCGGTTATATGTAAGTAAATGTGCTTACAAATGCAAACACTCACATGCATAAACTTATTTCCACTTCTCAGCGTAGTTTGCACTCGGTGTGTATTTTTATCTGCCGGTCTGGTTAAAGCACAGTGAGGAGGGAAGCTGCATGCAGCCAACAGTGATTATAGTTATTACAGCCCTCACACACACACACACACACACACACACACACACACACACACACATAAATGCACATAAAGACGCACACTCAACGTTGCAGGCAGAAGAGTTGGAGAGCCCTTGCAGTCAATTAGGATAGCTGAGAGGAGACAAGGGCTCACGCTGAAGCACAGCTATTTAAACATGACAAGCAAGATAAGCAAGTGTAACATCAAGTGTAGCGCACCATGTGCTTTTTTAAATCAGTGGTAATAGACAAGACATGCACAAGAGCAGACAATATAGATATGCTGTCAAGGCTAGTCTGCAGTAAAAAAAAAAAAAAAAACTGCCTTTGGAGGTATTCTTACCCTGAAATTGATCAGTGGTCATTCCAGCTACGGACCTTTTTAAGGTCACATCAATTTAGTTGAGATTGGACAAACATCTGTCCTGTTCAACACGGCTATCCTCAATATATATATGTTCTGTTTACACCACTTCAAAGCTTCACTGCAAATTGACAGCATTGCAGTGAAGTGAAAGGTTATTTGCTCAATTTTTGAGCATTGTAGTGTGCACAGCCATGATTTTTTTATGATTTAATTATGTCAGTAAAGAAGATTTATGCATATTCCTTTGGTGTTGCTTCAAAGTATCTCAATGGTTTGTTCTTTATTCCTGATTCTGACATTTCTAGATGTCCCAATATTGCACAATGTGAAAATTCCCTCACTTTGGCTCAAAAAAAAATGGGGGACAACTGTAAACTTTCACTATGTTTTCTTTCACTGTGTCATATAAACAATGAGTCATTATTTCTTGGTAACAATTGTCCAGAAGTTGCATCATTTCCATCTCTGCATATCAACACATCCACATCAGTTCAACATCTTGCTGTTGTGTTGCTTGTTTAGCAAATAAGAGTCTTGCTGCTTGTAATTGGCATGTCAGCTCACTATTACTCTATTATTTAACCTTGTAAATATTCAGTAATTACAAAATTTGACTCCTTGGATAGGACACTTGCATTCTCTCCTGCCCTCATTATGATGGGAAACTGCATTTTATAGAGACTTGTTTCCCCTATAGCCATATACAGGCCTATTAGGTAAATATAGCATTTGCCTAATTGCTCCAGCATGGCTTTTTTAATGGGATTCCTTGTAAAGAAACAAATACAGGTCACAGCAAGAAATAAAAGTGAAGGTTAACGATACATAAAAGACCTGCTGGAACTTGGTGGATTCAACTTCTAACATAAATTCAACCAACTTCATATCTATATGAACAAATAAGTTGTTAATCCAGCACCTTTGAAGAATACTGTTGCAAAAACACACAATTTTCCAATCTGCCCTCTCTAAATTTGGGTTAAAGTTATATTTAAGGAGATAAACTATTTGGTTTAAGTTAGGGTGGGTTAGGTAACAGTTATTATAAGCAAGTCATGGGACACGAATCACAGGCTCAAGTGTACATCTCATACTCCTAACAGCCCAAAATCTTGCTCATAAGATGTTTGGAGACAATATCTTAGTGAGGAAAGTTATGTTGAAATGTAAGTTACCTAACAAATAATTCTGCAGATTTTAATTCAGCAATTGTTTCAGGTTTGATTGGATTTGCTCTTCAAGGTGCTTTGTGCAGGATTTAATGGCATGTTAAATCGCTATACTTCAACATTAGTCTAGAACAAGACAACCCAAACGTGTGTTTCATAGAAAAAGGTGCAGGACTTGGTATGAGACAAAAATATTTTTCATGAGGCTCATTATCTTTGGATATGGATGTTATAAATTCACACAGGAAGGAACCAAAACAGATGAAAAATAATAACCCCTGAGACCTTTTGGCAGCATTTTTTCAATATAAAATGTTAAGAAAGCAAAAAGAAAACTAAATAAAATAAATAAACTTACAGAATTCTGAGGTTCTTGATGCCAGAGAAATCCACTTTAGTGATTCTGGTGATGTTGTTTCTGTTCAAATCCCTAGAGAGAGAAGCACAGAGGTTACAAATCTGACTATAATCACATCTGACTTGTATCATTAAAACAAGCAACAAAACTCAGTTTGCACATTATATAATACAGTGTATCTTGAAAGCAAAATATTTCATTACTACATTACAAAAAACTTAACGTCAATGAAGGTTGAGTCAGTGCGAATGGGCCTGTCTGCATATGTGTGTGTTCTCACTCAATTTAATGAATGTGGCAGTATAGGACAGAGCGTGAGAATGCCCCACAGCATATGAGGCCACACAGATGCACACACACACACACACACACACACACACACACACACACACACACACACACACACACAAACAAACACAAACAAACAGAAACCAAAACACACAAACATCTCTACCATGCAGGCACCAAGAGAATTATGCTCAAATTTTCCCGCAAAAGAAAAAAGTGGGGTGAATTTATTTTCTCTCTCCATCATCAGAGTTTAAAAGCGTATCGTGTTTCCTGGCTGTCATTCAATCTGTTTTAACTATGGGTGCAATATCAACCGACTGCCCAAGTGTGTGTGTATTGACTGGTTCCCTTTACACGGGTATGCTGTTTATTGAAACGCTGTCGCACAAGAGGAATTAGGGCAAGAAAAAAAAACACACACACAAGTAAGTATAGACCAACAACACACACATTTTCTCTCCTATTTCCCCTCACTCTGAGAGCTTTCACTTCACTTGCAGACACACACATGCACACACTCACGCTCACACATAAACAGAGTATGGTTTTACCAAGGCGGACTGTGTGTGTTTTTCATAATACACCTAAACATTTATAAATCTGATTGAAGACCATATTGGGTTTCAAAAGGCTTCCCCAAGCTATCATGGCAAGGACCACTAATAAGAGCCATACCCCGGCTTGAGACAGGGAGGGCTGGTGTGAGTGGGGGCAGCGCTTCGCAAAGTCCAAAATGGGGTCCAGGGTCCACCAGGGGTCCTTGAAAGGGCTCCATGGTAATAGTTTCAATATATCTAAGCTGATACAACTGGAGATCTTATAAAGTAACTCCTGTGATCAAAGATTCCCACCCACTAGAGCAGCAATAGTGATGGAAAGCTGGACTAAATCAAAACCAACAACAAACAAGTTCTCAGAATGAGGTTCGAGTTAAGTAAGGTTTCTATTTGAGGATCCTAGATATGAAAAAAGAGTATAAAAACCTCTAAAAGATTTACAGTGTTGCAATGGTGAACCTTAAAGCAGCACAAATCTATAATTTTATACAACCAATGGATCAAATGTTTATGTGTAATGTAAAATGGGTTCCCTGAAGTGACAAACCCACAGCAAATTATCACACAGCTCTCCAGCTCTACGGAGTATTTTAACATCTTTTTAGCTCAATGGTTTCTCCGTGTTTTCTAGCCAGCAATTTTACTGTTTTCGCTCTCATCAGCGTTGTTTCCACACACAGAAGGCACACAGTTTCCTAATAAAACGTTCAGCACCAAACACGGCAGCCAAAGTTAGCAGCTAAAGTTTGTGAACACAGTGGCGCATTTACCAACGTTCTACATATTTTCTACATGAACTGATGGAGAACAAAGCAGTGTTAAAAAGAATGTGTATATCAGAGATATGTTATGCTAATGCTGCTAATTCTGCAAATAGATCACTGTTTGCTATCATGTTTGTCGTTGCGACTTTATGAGGCGATATGAAGTCAGTTTTGTGAAACTGTGCGGAGCTGCTCATGTAATAATCACAAGGCCCTGGTTCAAGTCTTGCCAGTGAACTTTGTTGCACGTCATTCACCTTCTCACTCATCCTTCATTTACTGTCACATCACACCCCAAAATACTTCACAATTTGCCAATGACTGATTCTGAAATGATCAATCTAGAACATATAATTAAAAGCATATCAGACTGAAATGAACATTTTGAGAGTGTGACCAAAAACATTTGTTTATGCTTGAGTGCCAAAGCACTTTAGTGGCCATCATAATAATTACAGGGAGCAGGTCAAAGTGTATGGCTGGGTCAACAAAGACAGTTTCTTTGTTCTTTAACCATAACCAATTGTTTATTTTATAGCCATGACAACGAAGGCAAATATTTAAACCCAAGCCATGATTTTTCCCAAATCCTAACCAAGATGTTTTTGTGTTAGTGTGAATGGTGGCACTGATGGCATCCAGACAATGCTGGCGTCTGATCAGAAAACACTTACAATATGTGTCGTTCTAGAGGGCATGAACCAACAATTAATTTTAGATGGTAAATGGCGGCATTTATCTCAAGTACTTCATGATGTTTTTCTGCTGATCATTCAACTTCCCTATCCTCATCCACACACACGCACACACACACACACACACACACACACACACACACACACACCTACACACATGTACAGATAATAGCAAAACACCATGCAAGGTGCTGGTGCATCTTGCCCAAGGACAATTTTACATGTGGAGAGGAAGAGTCAATCATTTGAATAGTGCATGACCTGCTCCACCTTCAAAGGCACAAAAAAGCCAAATTTTCAGATCTGTGGATGTTACTATACAAGTCTTCATCAAAAACAGATACAAGCATTTTGAATCACCGAAAGACTACAAAAAACCAGAGGGGAAATTCATAGTGATGTTGTATACAAGAGACCAGATAAACCACTGACGACAAGACACTGCCATCATCCAGAATAGATGCTGCTGGTTCTTGTCACAGGCTTCCAGTATGCTTGTAACTGCCATTTCCTTGGAAAACTAGGCAGCCTGGTAAGCCTTCATGGATGTAGTGAAAAATTCAATGCAGCATTGATTTATCATTTTGAGCTTGGAGAAAGAGCTGCTTCCCAGAACTGATTTGTAAAGTCAAGCACCCACTCACTCCTGATTTTGAGGCAGCATCCAAACATTTCCCATCACTCCATCTCCCTCTATCCTCTCTTTCCTGTCTTACTCCTCCGCTCTCAGCCTCATCATATCTGCCTTTCCACAACTGGATCAAATCTCTTCATTCCCTCTTCACCTTAATCTGCCTTAAATCTCTCCTCTTTTTTCTGTCAGTGTGTCAGATCTTCACATCATGTTCTCAGCCTTCTTCTCTACTTTTTTCTTTTTCCCTCTCATCTCCCTCTTTTACAGTGTCTCCCCCTCTTGCAAGCTCTCATGTTTTATCTTTCACTGTTTCACAGTTGACTAAACACTTTTCCTTCGCTTTCCTCTGCTTTTCTCTTTCTAATCTCTCTTCTTTTATCACCATCTTTCACTCTTTTACAGTTGGCTACATTTTTCCTGCCTTTCTCTTTTTTCTCTCCCTCCTCAGCTAATCTCTCTATCCTTATCTCCATCTTTCTCTTGTTCACAGTGGAAAATCCTGCTCTCTCACCAGGGAAACCGTTCTGGAGTCAAACAAACATTGAGCATAAAGGGCCAGGTGGAAAGCGATGGCATCGCCTACCTAATATGACAGCCTAAGAACTGAGAAAGTCAAGGTCACTGCCCAAGCAAAATGACATGTGGCATGAAATTAAATGACAAATTTGTCAAATAAAAAGCACACCAATTAGCAGTGACTTACTGGAGAATAAACAGATAGGTAAAATGGTCAATTTTTTATCATTACTCATATTTTTTAGATAAACATTAATACCAGTTGTACAAGCAGTAAATCTGCTGCATAATATAGATTTGGGTATATTATGCATATTTGCGTGTCTTTACTATATGTGAATATAACAGGCCATATGTCAGATTTATTAGTCTTCATCTT
>JANJYP010200472.1:0-20638 GCA_024605115.1 Rastrelliger brachysoma
CACACACACACACACTACCCTCAAGGCTTAGTCAATTCCAGCTGGGTACCTTTTGTCTCTTAGCAACCAGCACCTGCAATTTCTGGCCTTGCACCTCTAGTTTGGACTGAGAACCCATCCCAAAATAGGGTTTATACAAACACCCAGACTAGAGTTGTGTTTTGACTTGCTGCCTAAGTGAAATTGAATCTGAGAAGTATTGGGCCCTTGCTATATCTGTTGTGAAATGACTTTGCTTTATTGCATTTCTTTTACTTTTAGCCACACTTTAGTTGTATAAATTGATTTAATATGATTTCCCTTAAGAAAACATTATAAAAAAAAAAACAAAAAACAAGATTTAACTTTTAAGGACTGATTAAAATTAAAATTTCATCAGGAACAAAGACACACCAGAATTAAACATTTAAAAAAAGAAAATTATATTTAAAAGAAATACAGAAGAAGAAATAGAGAAACATGTTAAATTTTAACCTCCCACATTTAAAACAACACAAATTGAAGTGACCATTTTATTCTATAGGTCTGTTCTCATCAGTTGACTTCAATCAAATAAAAGATTGAAAAATATAATATTAAAAGTTGTATGCATGTGTGTTGTTGGTTTGTTGGCATAGACATCGCAACAAGTATAGCCATTCTTGACAGCCTCATGTAATATTCATAATAAATTTCCATAGTCTCAGAGAGTCTGAAGTTATGTATTCGTAACTTTTTGAAGGCCTTTACTGACCCCTGACATGTACACATACCTGTCACAAGAAAGAAATTGTTCATATGCACAAATGCACAGTGCTAGCTGACCAGTGTTTACTTATGTAACAGGCCATCTGGGATGACCAGTGAGGTCTGGTGCAGCAAATTTTAGATGCAAAGTCGTGTACTTCTCCACACCAGATGAATGACAACTCCATTATTGTCATTAAGGTAGTCTTGTTTTGTATGCATCCGCTGTACATGCTATGAGCATACCTTTAACAGAGACCCCTTCGCTGGAGAATCTAGTGGACATTAAACACTCACACTTAAAACAATGGATACACAATTACATCACTATACACACTGACCTGATAATGTAGGGTATATTGTATTGATATTTTGAGTATCACTATATATTGAATTTCACTGGTGCCATCAACAGGTGAAATCTGATGCTGAACTGTAAATCAATTCCTGTACTGCAAGCACTGTCATGCACTGTGATACTTAAGTATAACTGCACCTTCAATTGTGACAAAGTAGTACCAGCAACAGCTAATCTTGTCTTTGCCAAACCACTTGTCACCTACATTGTGTCAGTTGTGAAACACTGCATGCAGAGATATGGTGACGGGAAGCTTGACTTTCTACTGATTACATTGCCGTCTTGCTGCACTAAGATAAGGTTTAAGTGTATGTGTGAGGGAGCAAAAGCACTGTACATATGCACATACATGCCTTGCCTTGTGTTTGTATGTGCAAGTGTGTCCTGTTAAAGATAAGGTGATACATGCCCAGGGTGAATTGTTGACTTGACGTCAGCCCCAATTCACCTGCCTCATACATCATGGTAAGCAGTGTAGGTAACACAGAGAAGAGCCTGCAGCCTTTATTTCGCTGTTCACTTTAGTTCACTGCACATCACTCATCTGTGTCATGGGACAACTAAATCTCCCACTCAGTGCAATGTAGCCTCAATGTCCCTGCAGCAAAAAAATGCACATATACTACTTATTTTAATAAATGTGGACCCACTAAATATATATATTAAGACAATTAAGGGGAAAACAAACTAGAACATGGTTAAAAGTGTAGAGAAATAATTGTATTTCCAAAGATAATGAGATGATGTGAAGGGACATCATACAGTTGTCTCCTCTAATGAGTTCTTCGATGTGTCCTTGACTGTATATCTCAGCATGTGCCTTTGGGCTTTTTTTAAGTTTAGCTTTCAGTGGGATTTGCACAGAGAACAGGTGCAATATAAAGGTAGATATTCTGCTCACCTTCCCTCTGGCTCTCCTCTGCTCTGCTCTGCTCTCCTCTCCTTTCCTCTGCTCTGCTCTACTCTGCTCTCCACTCCTTTCGCTTGATACTTTCCATATGTGATGGGGAGCATGAGAGCTTAAAGCAATGACTGGGCGGTTTCACCCTCAATTACTGTAAGACTAGAGAATAGAAGGGCCAGTGTACGAACATAATCTATGCAGGGGTTCATTTTGGTTAGCATTCATTAAATCCCCCCACTTTCTAGGTTTGATGTTATTTTGTTTATTCTCTTTCTCTATTTTTGGAGCTTTTTCTCACTCGGCTACTCAGTGCAATTCTGCACCTCTACAAAGTGCATGGAGTCGATTAAGTGTTCTGAAGTGTGTTAAGTTTAAGTGTTGATTGAAATAGCTCCTGACTGTGTGTGCCTTTGTGACACTCCTCTGATCTGGTATCAGCTGCCTGTGGTTAGGTGCAGTGGATCTGTCATCACAGCAGCTCAATAACACTGACCTGAGGCCAGTGCTTCCAGTAAAAACTGTCATCCGATCTTCAAGATCATTTTTCCACTTTTTAGGTAGCCAGCCATTCACAAAGAAGCATCTTTAACTAGTTTAGTAAGGCCACACAGTGTGTATGTGTGAATGTGTGTTCATGAAAGAGAGAGTGAGAGAGCAGCACGATTGGCTTTGTTGTCTTTTTTTAAATAGCCATCTCCTTCTCTTTTACTCCTGCACTGATCCAGTAAGTGTAAAGTCCAATCGAGCAAAATGATTTCCAGGCTGTTTTTAGAGATGGGGATCGTTATTCCTGGCTTGGTGCGAGCCGACTGGCTAATGTAGGGATTGGTAATGGCACTGATAATTGACCTGTTGAGAGGTATTTTTCCCTCACCCCTCCCCTCTCTGTTTTTTCTCACACATTTCTTCCATTGTCCAGCAGTTAGACAGCATGATGAATGGAAAGGGCTTGGCTGTGTCCGTGTGCAAAGCCATGCTATCGTACACCCCGCTGTCAGTTGATAGTGCCTGTAAGCGTTTGTCGTGATCAATGCTGCTCAGCTCTGCTTCATCACTCAGCTTGACTGCCAGTGAAAGGCTTGGACACACTCAGAAACACAAGTAGACATAATGGTGGGGGGAAATTATGGTGAATTGAGAGCTGGGGGAAAAAAAGAATAGATTTACTCTTCTTCTTTCTTCACCATGTTAACTTTAACTTGCTTATGGGTGGTAGCAGAGCGTGCAGCCAAATGTATGTGCTCATATGGGACTTTTAAGTCTACAAATGCACGTAGACATCATGAATCATTTACAGTGAAAGCAGAGATGTGGGCAATAGTTAAGCTGGTTCTGTCTTGATTTTCTGTGTGTGTGTGTGTGTGTGTGTGTGTGTGTGTGTGTGTGTGTGTGTGTGTGTGTGTGTGTGTGTGTGTGTGTGTGTGTGTGTGTGTGTGTGTGTGTGTGTGTGTGTNGTATGTCAGCCGTCATGTGGACTTGATAAGATCCACTGACATTGTGTTTTCTCTTGGTGGTTGTTGAGTGTTCCAGTCTGGGAGCACTGTGTGTTTCTCATTGGTTGGTGAGCTGTAGATGATTAGAGTGGAGCCCATCCATGAAATCCCCTTTAAGTTGCATCGAAAAAATTCAGTTGGTGGACGTGTGTGTGTATTATGAGAACAAGAGACAGAGGGTGTTATGCTAGCTGTATTTTTCAACATCTGAATGAATCACAAACCCTCTCCAGATGCGTCCATATGTCTTTCTTTTTCCTCTTTCAGCATGTGTAGTCACATAATACATTAGAGAGTTAAATTTATAAATGAGCAGTCTTCTATGACAGTCCATGGGGTCTGCTGGAAATGAGATAATGCCGCTTGATGACTTATTTCCTGAAGTCCATATAAATAAATAGAGTAAGCGACACAGCAGAGGAAAGGGAAACTTCAGTGAAGTGACATGCAGCTTTACTCAAAAATTTTCCCTGGCAGTTTGTACAAGTTTTGGTGGACTGGTGTTGACATTAGCTTTCAAAAGAAAAAAAAAAGATCTACAAAGACAAACAGATGCTGTTGAATTATGCTGCATTCTGTATTAGTACAGTGTTTGTTTTTCATTAGGATTCTTTGTAGAACCTATATTTAGACCTAGAAAAGAGACGAATAAGGAAAAAAATACTTTTTCTCCTGGGTTTTTGCGTGAGAGTATTCCTAAAGCAGTCTGTTTATTCCTCTCTTTATTAAAGCAGTTTCTCTTTCCCCACGCATCAAGTCCTCCTCCCACTGAGCTCTATCCAGCTCTCTCCTCCTCTCTCATCTCTACCACAAAGGGACTAGAGCAACACCTTACACACCCTGTGCGCTCATGTGTACTATATATGTGAGTCTGTGCATGATAATTTGTGTGAACATGAATGAGGGATTTTATTTTCAAGACTGTGTTTGACCTCCAGATGATAATGGTGATCATGATAATGATAGTGGTGGTGGTGTCTGGCTCCTTCATCCAGATTGTTACTGACTACAGAATGGATGCACTTTAGTCTGAGACCCAACCATGGAGGATAGACAGGAGAGAGAAAGTGAAAGGAGGCATGACTATGAGCCATGTTTATCATTTATTTAGCAAGAAAGAAAGCAAAATGTGAAGGTGTGGAAAGAAGGATGAGAAGAGGAGGGGGCCATGAGGGTGAGAGGGAAGGCACGGATACTCTTGACCGCACACAGAAACACTCAGTCACTTTCTCTGGGCCACACACACACACACACACACACACACACACACACACACACACACACACACACACACACACACACACACACATGCACTGTGTTTTGGCAAGGACCCAAGGGCCCTGCGGCTTCGATCCATATTCCTCACCTCACTCTCTTTATGTTATCCCCCACTTTTAACACCTTCCCTCTTTTTTCATCTGCCTGACATTGGAGGTTCATTCTCTTCTACAATTCTTTACACTTCAGCCAACAATATGTCTACGCATAAATGCATGTTAACATAGCTGGGTATTTTTCCCCATTTTTTTTAAAAAAGACGTCTAAAACACAGTAATAGAGCTTAATCATGTTATAATATCTACATCCTGACTCATCCTTTACTCCTCTGTATCCTTGCCATCCTCTTTCTCTGTGATTGTTTAATCATTGTTTGTTGGAGCGTCTCCTGCTATAGCGTATCCACTGTCAGGGCTAATAGAGCAGAAATTTCCACTTCCACACTAAGTCTGATCAAGCCATCATTTACTCCCTACTGTCCCTACTGAGACACAAAGAGCAACAAAGAGCAAGAGGAGATATCTCTCTTCCAGGACTGACTTTTTTTAATGTTCACAGATTTTTAGCAACTTTTCAAGCCTTAATTCAAGTCCTTTGGCAGTTAAGTCCACACATCCTAATTTTTTGTATCAAATCGAAGCCCAAATCTCAAATCGAAACTCAGTTATTCTGCTGACAGATATCTCTGCAACTTTTTACTCAGCTCACCTTGTATGCTGGAAAGTAGTAACATTGGAGCAGGACTGTAGCGCAAAAGTTGGCTTGTAACCAAAAGATCATTTTTTCCCTCTGACAACAATAAGTATCATAGTTAAGTGAATGAAATAAATACATATTAATATCACAAGAGTGACCCTTATACAGATGAAGACAACAAGTGTACTTAAACCATTTAATCATAAACCGTTTGTCTTGGTTGGTTTCTTTATTTGAATCTACTGCTCTCTTACTCCATTGGAGTTATATCCTTTATTGGTGCACTTTCAGGTTGAACCACTTCTTTCTGAAAGCTCACAATTAGTGTGTGTGGTTGTTTATGTTAGTATGTTTATTTGTGGGTTTTTAAGGAAGAAAGTAGTTAGCAGTTAGTGGGAGCACACTGCCATTCTTTTAACAGCCCTCACACACCTCATTAACTCTCTTAATGAGTAAGTAATCAGACACATTCCCTCGCTTTTTTGCTCAGTCTTTTTCTCTCTTTAAATGAAAGAATAGATGTAAGAGCATTTGGCAAAGATAAACATTTTCTTATCATGCAACCGAGTTTGGAAATCAAGAAAACAAACACTCCATTTTAGATACACATGCTATAATGAATGCAATCAAACTGGCACAAATACAAGCACCTCTTTCAAGGTTAGCCATTATTTGTTAGTATGAAATCTAATCACAGATGGAGGTGAAGTCACATTTGGAGGTTAAAGATACAGATTCATTTTGTTTGATTACACTTTTTGGGTTATTTTATGTGTTCATCATTCATACTGAAGTGCTGCACAATAAGCTGTTGAGGATTAGGTTCCCACTTTCCCCTGTGGTTCAGTGCCAGTATACAATACAGGTATGGTAGTATTTTGAAAAAAAAAACAAAAAACAACAGCAAAAATCAAAATATATAATTGTCAAATCCATACAGAAGTGCAAAACTGGAACAAATTTCCTCCCCTGTGGTGCTTTTAAGAGCTGTTTTTGAAGAAAAATCTGCCTGAGTCTGCAAAAAAACTGTCTGGACACAGTGTCTCTAATTGTACATATGAATCCAGAGTTTGTTTATAAAAGACCTGCACATGAAGACAGAAAGGATAAAGAGGGAGGTAAGGTTGAACAAAAGGTGTTGAAGTAGAGAACACACTGCGGAGTACATATTTCCACATAAATCCTCAAATGGGAGTATGTATTTCCCCAATATGAAACCTGTAAAACCAAGGCATGCGATTGTCAACCAAGTGTTGAGGTAGAGGTTATGAAATTGTCAGGATATGAAAGAGGCAATTGTTTGTGTTCTCACTGTAGATATTTGTGCACATGTCCATATGCTAGTTTTCATTTTTGCATAAGAAGCTGTGTATTAATTTATATACAGACTCCTACACTGTGGAACCTGAAGCCCTGAGGGTTTTAACTAAAAAGTATGTTGTATCTTAAGTCCACCTCCTTTTGCTGTCAGAAATAAGCATTACATAATTAATCATCTGTGATCATCACAAGCATCACATTTCTTTACATTGCTTTTTTGAATGTTGGGATTAAAGTCCCATTGGTTATGCACAGTAGGTATCTGTGCCATGGAGAATACAGTTGTGTACAGTATTAGTGCAGTCTACTGAGATAGAGATCAGAGGTTAATGATGTGAATCAGACAGGAACCAGACATTACCTTCAGCATACTGCTAATCTCTAGACCAGGCGCCTTGAGCTATGTCTGATAACATTGCTAATTATACCAGATTAGACTTAGCAGGGATTCTTGTAAACAGGCATATCAGTGGCTGACTTTATTGTCAGAGCACTTTACACTGACTGAACAATACCATTGTTTGAGGTCTCATAACTGAAACATGCTAAGTCTGACAGCAACGTGCCAGAGACTGGAGCTCATGCAGCAAAGGCACACCTGAAAACATATGTGTTACCTCATCATTAGGGCTACAATGGGAATGAACTGCGAGCACCATCACCTAAAGAGAGTCGGGCTACTTTAATGAACTAACTGCCCACCTCGAGGGATGTAGTGCATTAAGGTAAATCTATACCAGGTCTTGGCTGTTTGAACACTGGCATAGCCACATTCACTCTTGTTCGCTCAGGCACTAGTTCACACACCTGTAATGAAAAAGGACTGGCAGGCATGCTGTGTGCAGGAAATAGGGAAACAAAAAGTTGCAGGTCTGACATCATTACAGCACTCTGTGAGATGCCTGGGGGCCTGGATTGGGGCTGGAGGCTGCAGCCATGCCTCAGGATAGTCTACATAGCATTGTAATGAGTGTATGGAAGGAGTCTGGGCAGTGGAGAAAGCACTGTGGTTCTGATAGTTTCCATGAGTCCTTTTAGGCTGAACAGAGCTGTGCAAGTGGAGTGACATCTGGAGGTTATGACCTCTGTTTCTGCCTCTGATGCTTAACTGTGTCTGGTCCTGTTATACTTCACAATCTGATGACTCCGGAGACCCTGCTAGCTTTATGAATACTCAAATTTTGGGAACTGTATATTGGCCAGACACATCATGCAAGAATAGTCAGAAACAAACATAAAGAAACCGGGAAAAAGGAAAGTACATTTTTCTTGTCATTTTACACCACGCCAGTTTGATTGTTAACTCCAGATTTAGTTTTCTTTTTGTGTTTGGGATGCTTTAAGAGTGAAGCACTGCGGTGGTATTTGTCGAAGAGCTTTAACATTAGATTTACTGTCTTGACTTAGAGATGGAGACCATAGTGGCCAATATCCCTCTTTGTGGTGACTGTTCTCACATAATCATGTCTGTTTTTCAAGGGATCAGTGCTTCCCTGAAAATCTGCTTCCAAACTAATCAGAAATGTCAAATATCTTGGAGCCAACATAGTCAGGGCTGAGCTTAGAAAAAACCAATGAGGGGCAACCACAGACTATGTAAAATACAGCATGGTCTCCCACAGAAATGTCCTGTTTGCTGTTTTAAGAATGTGTAAATGCAGAAATGTAGCATTGCTAAATTTAATATTGCTCTGGCTCCCGTAGGAATTGAACCCGTCGATAAATCCTTAAAGGACATAGAAGACTGCAGACTCCAAACCATGACCGCTGTGATTATTCTGTTAGAAGTGACAGTGGAGACAAAGACCCAGGCAGAGGGAGAAAGGCAATATAAGTAAATGAGAGAAAGGCAGTCTTATTGGCATGAAAGATAGCTTCTTTTAGGGTTGTCATTGGGATTTTTAGGCACATATTGTCCCAGAACAGACCTAAAGTTATAAAGCGACCTCCTGTGACCTCACCATCTAATCCAATCAAACAGCACCATAAGTGGGAGTGTATACATCACTCCAGCCAATCGTGTTAGAGCGTGCTAACAGGATTATGGAGGTTTTAGTGTGCAGATTCCACCCTAGAGCTTTAATTTTACTACTTACACACATAGCATTGTATTCATATTGTCAGAGTCTTCCTGCCTCATCTTGCATTCTAGCTTCTCATGCCTGTTTCTGTCGTTCTCTGTCTTTCTTCCACTCCTTACACCTATAACACAGCCCCTGGCACTTTTACAATGCTGTCCTAGCACAGCAATCTGTTCTCACTTCTTACTGTTACCCAGGAACGAACACACACATTCAGACACACATACAGATAGACATACCACACATCTCCCAGATGTCCTGGGGGAGAAGTCATTAACAGCATGTCTGCAGTTCAGCGCAACAGCATGCAGCATGTGTGTTATTATGTTTGTTGCACGGAGGTGAGAAGAAGGTGAGAGGACTAATTAGTCATCAGATAGAGTGCAGGGCCAGGTAGACCAAAAGCATTCCTCTCACATGGAGCCGCCTTGATAAAAGGCACCAATATAGCCGGGGTGCCAGACTTACTCAGCTTTCAACTCTGCACTCTGGCTGTTTTGCCAAGACAACAACAAAGAAGCTGGCGGGACTGCAACTGTTCTGGCTCCCATGCTCACTTGCAAGAAGACATGAAGCTGATTTGATGTTTAGGATATGATCCTGCAAAATATCGCAGACTTGCAGAATAGATGGATTGCTGTTGTATAGTTGACTAAATTGCCTGGTAATAGTTAACCTAATATCTTGATCAAAGCAGATGTTACTCAGATTTGCAGAGGAAATTAAACTCAAAAACATTAGATATGAAATTATAAATTATTATCATGAGATGGAATATTTATCTCCTCTTTGAATACAAAGTGTGTGTTTCATTTAAACATCTGTATGTGCATGTCACACAGCAGTGTTCATTGGGAATAGCAGCTGGATGTCTATACAGCTGGAATGTGATGTATTCAAAATAATTGCACTGCTTTTTCATTAGTTTATCCAAGGTATAAAGGGACTCATTTTATGGCCACTCAGTGTCATGTAATTTTAAATACACTGTTATCTTTAAACAGGATGAACCAATAAAGACAAGGCAAGACACAGCAAGTCACAGTCGACCACCGACATACAGCTTAAGCTCTATAGGAGCTTTCACTATTCATTCATGCCTCACAAATTACTGAACATTGCATGTTCAAGCAAAATGCACCATTTAATTTGGTTCCACAGGGGCCTTTGATTTATAATATTCAAACAACAAAAAAGAAACACTCAAATTCCATGCTTAATTGTTCTGTGTTTGCAGTGGTCTGCTGAGTGTTGTGCTAATATTTTAATTCCTGTCTCAACAAAAGGGCACAACCATTCATTCATTAGATCGATTGCACAACACAACCGCTGTGGTGTGTTTTGCCCTCTTGTTTAGTGTCCTGTATCCCGTCCGTGCAATCTTCATTTGGAGGAAAACTCTGGAAAAATGACCCATTTGGGACAGTATGTGAGAGTATAGTGTTGTAGGGACAAATACGAGTCAATGCTTGTATGTACATCATGGGATTGCATTCCATGATGCAAATGCACATTAATAGAATTCATCAAAGTCTCATACAGCACAGTTGTATTGTCTAGTATTAAAAATTCTGGTGCCGTGCTAGAGCCTCTCTATGGGCAACGATAAGTACTCTGTTTACGTCTGTCGAAACTGTGAAAGCTCTCCCTGTGTGTGTGTGTGTGTGTGTGTGTGTGTGTGTGTGTGTGTGTGTGTGTGTGTGTGTGTGTGTGTGTGTGTGTGTGTGTGTGTGTTCAAGACAGGCCCTACAGTTGCCTGGTGTAGTGTGTATGTGTGTAGAAGAGGGGCAGAGCCTTTCTGAATAACGTTAGCTCACCATTTAAACGACAGACAAAAGGCGCTACTAATTAAAACTATGGCCACTTGTGTTTCACCCACTCTCCTTCCCTCCTGTCCTCTCTGACCCTCCCCTGTTCTCTCTCAGTCTCTTACTTTCTACACACATGCACTTTTCAAATGCCTAATTTGTACCCAGCGTTTAGCACTAAGCACACACATACAGTCTAACACTAAACGATAACGTTCTTTGTGTGGCGGCGACTCTAATGAATCCACGCCACAGGCTCAGTGAGGTGCCCTCATTGGTTGCTGTCCTGCTGCCCATTTGTTTGGTCTGTGTGTGCAGGCAGCAAGATGGACACTTCACACCAGAGCAGAGAACAAATTATAGCATGAGTGAACACTGAATAATACAGCCACTGTAAAATAACCACTCTACTGTGAGCTCTCCATGAAGTACCACACCTCGGGATTTTGGCACACATTAGAAAGAAAAAAATCCTCCATTGCTTTCTGTTCTGCACCAATGAGTATGGTAAAAGAAGCAGTGACATTGAATAGAGTGTGAATTCTACTGGTTGGAAGGCATGCTTTGAGCACTGGCAGTCAAACATAAAAAATCTTAATATGCTTTCCAATAATATGTTTATTGTATTTTTTGTGAAAACAACACACACATACACATACACCCCGATGGAGTGACCAAACAAAGCCATCATCAGTGTTACTTGGATATTTTTTTATGCAACTAATTTCCACTCGTTGTCATCACAGAGATCTGAGCGAGAACTTCATCCAGTCCATCCCCAGAAAAGCTTTCAGAGGAGCAACAGACATCAAGAACCTGTGAGTACTTCACTCTTTCTTCCAGCAGGGATTGATAATGATTAAGGCTGTACATATTGCTTGCAATGGGTCCTTTGGTCTATAGAATATCAGCAAACAGCAAAAAATGCTCATCACAAATATTCCAAGCCCATAGTGATATCTTAAATGTCAGTTTCCCATTTTTCTTTATAAAATAATATTGATAATGATAAAATAAGTGTGTGGATTTTACTGATTCAGAGTCAAAGCAGTAAAATCCACACACTCTGAACACAATATAATTCAGGCATCTTAGCCTTTGTTTTTGTGTTAGAGAGGTTAATGGCATAAACACATGCATACTGATTTATGTTCACTTAGTGTATCATTGTGATTGAGTTGAATAACTACTGTTACATATAAACACACAGTTCCCCATAGATGCCCTGTAGTAACAGTGATTTACTTCATCAGTGCATATGCACATTCACATACAGATTTATGAGGCATATTCATACAGATAAACAATCAGCACTGTGCTCTATTGCCACTCTCAGGGGTTACATGAGCCCAGACCAATACTGATTTACCATAGTCCATCAGTGTACTACTTATTGTATCATTGACTACAACTACTCCAGTGGGAGAAAGAAAGAGTGTGTGTGTGTTTGTGTGTGTCTAACACCCTTTCTTGTGTGCTCTACAGTCAGCTGGATAAAAACCACATCAGCTGCATCGAGGATGGCGCCTTCAGAGCGCTGAGAGGCTTAGAAGTGTTGTAAGTATCTGAAGTGATGTTATTCAACTGACCCCACCCTGTATCATTCCATTTAAGCACTTAGTTAAATTAAGACATTGTTTTGCACTGATAATAACCATAACTAATACACACATATAGTGCAGTCCTTTAATTAGTGTGGCCTTACTTATAATGCTAAAATATCCCCAGTGGGCCTCATGAGGAGGCCTTCATCATGGAGACCAAGCTCCATTAACTCATTGTTCCACACAATTGACAGCAGTGTTCCCCTCCATCACAATAACACCCCCCGCACTCCACCCCACTCCTTTACCACATCTACACCCTATCCAGACCTGGGCGGGCCATCTGACAAGGGGGCTCCTGACACCCTGATGAAAAATCCCATTCAAGTGGGCATTCCACACTGGATTTTTGAACATTCAATTAATCATTCCTTGTCAAAAATCATAATCACAATCTTTTGTTTAGCTCTCCACCTGAAACAATGTAGACTAACAGTGGAGGTCGTAGGACAAAGGGAGTTTGACAGCCTTGTTATTTTTATGTTAAAAGACTGTGATGTGCATGTGTATTTGTGAGGTTTTTTTTCCTTTTTTGAGGGGGTGGGGAGACAAAAAAGCCATTAAAAGCTGCTTTCATGGCATGGATGGATTGCAGATGTAGCGATAGGGTTGTCATAATGGTGTAAGAGGGAATAGGGGGGTTGTTTTCATGGGGTCTGTATGTATAGATTTTATGGGGGAGGAGGACAGGTTATGTTAAAAAGGGGGGGGGCAGGTTGAAATATGGTTAAGAGTTATTATGCTGATTGAAATTACTTGATTCTCTTGCTGCAGCTGATGCCCAGGGTGTGTGTGTGTGTGTGTGTGTGTGTGTGTGTGTGTGTGTGTGTGTGTGTGTGTGTGTGTGTGTGTGTGTCTTTTGAACTACAAGTAGCTTGTGATCATGCCTGCATGCTCGTTCATGCATGTGTGCGCGACTATACGTGTGCGTGGGAGGTGCAAGGGCTTCCCATCTGCATGGAATGAAGTGTTAAAATCCCAGTGGGATGCCATAAAGAGAGAAAGGGAGGGAGGATAGATCTAAAAACATGGAGGGGAAGAGTGCACAACCAAAACTCATTTTGAAGTATACATTTTTTAAAAATGGCTGCACTGACAATGTGACTTTGTGTGCTCTTTTCTTCTCACAGAACGCTGAACAACAACAATATCAGCAGTATCCCTGTTTCCAGCTTCAACCATATGCCCAAACTACGAACCTTGTAAGTCACACCTATCCCACCACAGTGCTCTATGATTCTGAATGTTTGATTTAAAATAATTTTCCACATGCATGCAGGCACAACAAAAAAGTGCTGAAATCCCATATGATCTCAATGACAGTAGATAGCTTCTGTCATTCCAAGCAGTGTTGGAAGACTGCCATAACCACAGAGCACCACAGAAGGGTCTGTAGCAAAACCAGGGGCCATTACCCCTCCATGTTAAGCACACACAATAACAACTGGCCCAGATAGACACAAAAAGCCTTTGAAGACTTGTTTATTGTGCATCGTGTGTGATCAATAATTTTGAAATTATGTACAAATTAAAACATTTATGCCTGTAGAAACTCTCAGAGCCATGACTCCATTGTCCTTGTGGTGGCTTTTTGGGCTTCCTTGCTCCCAGGGAGGTTTCATTTTATAGATATTCTGTTTGTGTGTGCTGCATAATTCTGTGCACATGGGTTCACAAGTTAGTAGCCTATATGTGTTCCAGAGGTCCACCACACAAGAGCAAGAGTTATTCTGGACGGACACAACATTCCAGGAATGCCGTGTTTGGGGCATTTGGTTTAGAAAAGTCCTCTTTAGTGTCCTTCCTTTAGAATGTGCCATTTACAGTCATCCATGTAGCATATCATTTAGTGTGTTTCACCGCAGTGGTTGGATGTGATGAGTGCTAAGAAAGAATAGACACTTTATGCTATTTGTGTCTTCAGCTGCTGTCAGCTCACAAAAAATACAAAAAAAAAATTCAAGTAAATCAAAGTTTCATTTTCTCTCTCTTTTAACAGCCGTCTTCACTCAAATAATCTCAAGTGTGACTGTCACCTGGCGTGGTTGGCTCAGTGGCTCAGACAGAGGCCTACAATTGGCCTATTCACCCAGTGTACTGCCCCATCTGAGCTCAGAGGTCTTAATGTGGCAGAGGTACAGAAACATGAATTCAGCTGCTCAGGTAAATCTCCCATTGTTACTACTTTACAAGCAGTATCTACAGCAGTGCTATGATGTGCATATTGAGTAGATATGGCAAGCTGATCTCATAAATTATATTATACATTTACAATAGTTCTGCTACATACTTTTATTCTACTTTTGATCAAATAATGTATGCCAAAGAGTCTGCCCTAGAAAGCAGATTTCCCTCCAATGCCCGCTGTGTTTTTGTGTCAGTGTGTTCACCTGGCAGCCACCTGACAGCACTTCTGCCCCTGGGCAACCCCACGGCTCTCCTTTGGCCCTATCATGTGTCTCCAGCTTTCAGGAGCTGGCAGTGGTGCCAGGAAAATGCTTGACATATAAACACACAGCTGCCCTGCTGATAGTAGTAGCCCTCTCCTCAGTTGTCATTACTGATGGATTCTCACCTCCTTGCACACAGATTATTGTGGCTTTGAACTGTACTCTAGTGTGTGTGTGTGTGTGTGTGTGTGTGTGTGTGTGTGTGTGTGTGTGTGTGTGTGTGTGTGTGTGNCAGAGCATGTGCATGAGGGCGTGGCATGCTGTACACTGGGGTTATCTTATCAGGACAATGGAAAAACAGCATGAGAATCTCCACTCCCCACAAGGCCATCTCACTATAACACCAGCTGTGAGGACTGTTTGTGTCTACATTTGTGTGTGTTTGTGGGTGTGTTTCCCCCTCTCTCTCCATGGGTTGTGATTTTTACACAGCCATACGGCGAGACAGCACAGATCATTAACTATTCATCGCCCAGGGAAAGAAACTCAGAGCGTGGGAGTGTAACGATTCTAGATATGAAAAGGGATCAGGAGGTGTCAGAGAAACTTTGGGGTCCATAAAGCTTAAGCTACGCATGATGGAAGGGTTGCAGTTCATGTCTGTGGCACAGTTGGTTCTCTATGAGTGTGACAAATGACGATTCAAACTTTTTGTGCAGGATAAACAACAGCATAAACTATCACCATTATTTCAGCTTCTCTGTACAAGAATACATAGTCATAGTCAAACATGTACAGACACACACGCACACACACACACACACACACAAACAAACGTACACCCTTTTTCTTCTTGAGTGGATGAGTGACCAGAAGTTGAACTCCCTGTGAAGGACTCATTAGGGGCTTGCTTGCTGGCACACACACACACGCACACACTTTTGTGTTTTCAGTGCTCAGCTCTGTGTGTGTATATGTAGTTTGTGCTGTGACCAGGCCAGGACACCTGCAGGGGATTTGGGGCAGGGTGGCGCTGTGTTGGAAGAGAGAAAGAGAGAGAAGAGATGCATGTTATTGTTGTAAAGAGCAGAAGGAAAAAAGGGGGTACAGTGTATTATTATTATTTGTTGTAGCACCCACAGCATCATGACTCACTGACTATCACCTCCAGTGTTCAGCTGGAAAGCATCACAAAATTGTAAAATTTGGTCAGTAATGAGCAGAGTAGCACATTTACTGCTTCACTTCAAGGAATAATATCACACTTTCCAGTCAGCCAGTTGTAACTTAAATGTTTCCAAAATCACATTAAAGTTAAACAATCCAAAACCCAAATCCATGGCTCATTATTTTCTGTTTTTTAAAAGCAATTAATTTTAACTGAGTATTTATTATTAATAATTAATACACAGGAGAATAACTGATGCAAAAAATACAAAATCTGTGGGTGAAAATTAGATCTTAAAAGTAAACATTTACTAAACTATTCATATTGCAAAAAAACTTGGTTTACATTAAGCAGATGCACAGCAGGAAACAACTGTTCTGGGTACCTAAGGACTTTAGATCTTGGCGAAAATCTGTTTGCTCTCATGCCTTTAAAATAAAGCAATAAAAATGATGTCTTATCCATTTTCATCTGAATTAGTCGTAATCCTTTGACTCTAGTTAAGATTAGAGTGACTTTAGTTCATCTGAATGATTTTATTGAGCTAAACATTTACAAGAAGGCACTGTGATCATTTACAAAAGGGAGAACTAAAAGGTTGGAAGCTTTGAATGTTATACAGGATACAGGTGCCAATTTAGAGTTATTTGACAGAACATTATTGACTGTTGCACTGAATTACTGCTCCCTAGGAATAATAAATGAAGTAAAAATATTGTGTTTGAAATAAGCAGTGAGCTATAAATTGCTTGAGGGGTGAAATAAAACACAATTCCTGTAGTGGGAAATGGGGAAGAAATGACTATATGAAGAGGGAGAAAGGAGTGAACCGATGAACCTAAATGTGTGAAGGGGAGCTTTAGAGATTAGACAAATGGGAAGAAGCCATTGATAACATATTTTGAAATGATGAGAGAAATAAGGTGGAGTGATGTTAAAATCTTGCAGGCAAATATACAGGAGGTAATGAGTTGAGTGACAGTCATTGGCAGGACCGGAGAGGCTGGAAATGAGCATACTCACAAGAGTGGGAGTGAAGACAGAGAGAACAAGACAGACAAAAAAAGAAGTGGGAAAGGAGTGGGAAAGCCAATAAAACAAGGGAAATGGGATGGGAATAGAGCAGTGGAGACGGCGAATGGGAAAGAGATGATGGGGAAAACAGAACTGGTAAGAGCAGGGGACGGGTGTACATCAAACAGCTTTACCTCAAGTATACCTGTCAGAGAGCTGTCACTGTTAAGGCCGCTCCAGCTGTGCTCTGCACTCTCCCCGATCCCAGGCCTGTCAAATATGCCATGTTAGATCAGAAGGGAGTTCTGCTCTGCCCTACACCTGATCCCAGATCTGTCAAATCTCTGCCATCATAGATCACAGGGCCTCAGATCACGTGGGTTTAGCTATTGTGTGAATTCACACAGCTCGATCTTATTTGTCATGTTTACCCAATTCACCTCTCTATCTGGGTAGTTGATTGTGATTGGATAGATTCATGAAGCCTGACCTCAAACATTGCTTATTAGATGAGTGTCCCAAGAGCTAGCACCTGCAATTTCACTATAAAGCATGATGTTTGGCAGCCAACTTTCAGTAGAGCAGAGTTTTTTGCTGTTTCTGTCACTGACTTTCACCATCACTCACTCTGTCTTGCGCTCCCCAAATCTCTATTCCCCCTTCGCTTGCTCTGTCTCCAACATTAACTGAGCGATAGAAAGGAAAATAATCAAATATTCATGGTTTGAAACTCGGATTAGTAATGCCGTGTAAATGAGGCCATTTAAAAGTCTGTTTTATTCATTTTATCTGGGTTAGGCTTGCATACACAGAAACACACACACACACACACACACACACACACACACACACACACACACACACACACACACACACCAAAGGCAATTGTACCAGTAGTGTAAGCGCCCACTCTTCACCACATCGTTGACAGTACCGGAGCTATTTGAACAGGTATCTAGAGACAGCATGATGGGTTGTNATCGTTGACAGTACCAGAGCTATTTGAACAGGTATCTAGAGACAGCATGATGGGTTGTGTGCTCTGTATGCAAATTGAGAAGTTGAAATGTTTCAGAACAAATGGAAGTGAAGAGGTGGGGGTTGTAAAGCTGAATGTGCAGAATGGCAAGAATTCCACCCAGAGAATGCAGACTCAGGGGGAAAATTTGCAGAGAGATCAATGGATGTTATTGGGAGGCCTTCAATCATCACTCTGACTCTATTATTCATGTCTCTTATCCTCTCACTATAACGTGGCATTCCTTTGATAGATAACCTAGTTTCTTACCCATTGATTCTTAAAGATGTATGGGTTTACAATAAAGTCAAGAGCAGGATGTTTCATTTCTTTTTCTCAATGTCAAAAGCATCCTTGGGAATCTGTGTTCATTAGCAATTCAGCTTATAAAGCATATGAACAGCAACAAAACAGGTTAGGCTCTACATGTGTGCAAGAGCTGCTCTTCATCACAGTACAAAATCCCCTGGCAAACAATCTGACACTGTAATTCTACTTAAAGTCATGCTGTTCTCATTGACACCAAATTTATCTGTGCTCATTCACCTGCAGAAGCCAGATCTTCTTCTCTCCTTCTCGATTCATCCTTCATGTTTTTTTCTCCTCTTCTCTCCAGGTCAGCAGGAATCATCTGGCCTACAGCCGTGCAGCACAGGTGGAGGCTCCTGCCCAGCCATGTGTACTTGCAGTAATAACATTGTGGACTGTCGAGGGAAAGGTCTAACAGCCATCCCAGCCAACCTGCCGGACAGCATGGCTGAAATGTAAGTAAAACACCTGCTGGCTTAAACAGACACTCAGGCAGGAACATCCACAGCTGAATTTTTGTTTGGCGCATGGCACTGCAGGGTATTTTTTTGATTGTTTGTATTAAATATACTGTATGTACGTGTTTCCATATGCCTGTCTATGTATGTTCATGCAGTGATTTAATAAGGCTGAGAGGGTTTAAAGTTTAAGCATGAATGTTTTATCTATATAAGGTGCTCTCTCTCTTCTCACTATGCATCAACTGATAGAGACATGCATCAATTTGGTGGTGGAGGTGACAGGTGAATGGCCTGTTTCAGACAGAAGCTGAACTGAGGGGATACATAAAGATCCAGTATATGATAAATAAGGATTTTTGAGCTGTGAATCATGCAAATCTATTTTAATGGAATCCCAGAATAAAAAAAATATAGAGCTGCAAATGAGCATAACAGGTCCCCTTTAAAGTGAGACTACATGCTCTTATCAGCTCAGATGGCTGTGAACCGCATGCGAGCGCTTTGCTAACATCCTTCCCTCACTTTATCAGTCCTCCAACATCTGTCTGGGCATTAACTGTTTACAGCCCACATACTACTGTAATTCCCAGGAATGTAGGGCTAGACTTTTTAAGGTAGTGCTTTAATGATCTTTATCGGGGCTTTAATGCCCCCAGCAGAAATCTGCATGAAATGGTACAGCAACACTGTGATTTATGCACATTGAGAAAAAGAAAAAGACAGCAGTTGTATTGCATGTCTTCCAAGGAGCATGTGTGTAGTGAGGAGGACACAGCAAGTTTCTAGGTCTTCTCCTCCCTATGGGGTCTGTTTATAAATACCCGGCTAACATGGAAGTCACAGATCCCATGTTCCCCAACAACCCTGACCCATTTCTAGTGCAGTGGTGTGCTAAATTTCCTAATTTGGACATGCAGTTCACACTTCTCTATGTTATTGTCTAATGAAATGACCACCCAGGAAATAGTGAAATGATTATTTAAAGGTAATTTAAAAGACATCACACAGCCTGCATATTAACTTCTGAGATATAAATATTCAAACACAACCTCAGCCTTGCACATCAATTTTTGCCATGTTTTATAGTTTATAGACTTCTTCAGCATACCCTCCAGCTGTAATGTTCCACAAGTGGAGGATCCTGGACAGACAGTGTGATCTATGAGGCCAATAACCAGTGAGCAGCACTAATGGGAGAACAGGGAGACAGCTGAAAGATAATTCAACCATGCAGGTTTTATAGACAGTAGATTCTCTCCACACAGCAGATGAGTAAAGACATTTTTAATGTCTCCCTGCCCTTCACATCTAATTGGTACTTAACCGTGTCCTGCTAATAAACTCTACTATGTTCTGATTCATCTTTTACAAGACTGGGGTGAACCACAGGCTTATATCACATGCATTCCTCCTGTCCTGCCCATCAGAGCCTTAGCTTACAGGTTATATTCCCAAAATGCATTTTTCTCCACTCTTTCTCCTCCCCCCTTGAATTTTTTTTCATTCTTTCTTTACCGGCTTGCCAAAATCACTACAGGCTGGTTTAAGTAGGCAGAGCAACAGTGAGGGAATAAAAAGGGTGGGCAAAGGGGGATTCCACTCAAGAATTTGGTACAGCAGGTTTGATCTGTGCTTGAAGTTCATTATAAAATCAGTTTCAATTACAGCAAGGCGGGCTGCTGGGTATCAAGGCCAGCCTAATGCCTTGTTAATGAGGCACTTCAAAATCCATACGCGCACACACACACACACACACACACATACACGCATGCACACACANGAAATCCATACGCGCGCACACACACACACACACACACACACACACACACACACATACACGCATGCACACACACTTTCTCAAACATGCAAAAACACACATGCTGCTCTCATTATGTACAAATCGGGGAACTGCAACCTCCCTGCCCTGCTCTCCCCTAATGAATGCCAGTGTTGTGTTTATGGCTGTGGGGATGTGAGCTGGTTTCTGTACTCCTCTCTTATGAGACTAGG
>JANJYP010200475.1:0-15489 GCA_024605115.1 Rastrelliger brachysoma
GGTAGGCATCTAACTTGAAGCTGTAAATATTCATGATTAAGTAGAAAATATGCTTCTTTTAATACATTTAAATAGTAAAAAAATGAATCTAAACAGCAAATTGAATCCTGTATTGCATGTATTATTTTCTGAGTATGTGTGTACGTGTGTTCAGCGTGTTTGTGTGTGTGTGTGTCTCTGTGTATTTTCATTAACACGTCTGCATAGTTTAGGAGATGAGGGGCGAGGTTAAGCGGAAAACTTGTTCTGCTGCTGGTCAACTTTTCCTCGCACGTACTTGCTGTTTGTCGGTTTTCCGTCTCCCAGAACGCACACACACATCTACACACACGCTCGCACGTGCAGTCACAGGCAAATAAGCCTAATGGCAGCCATTTTGTCTGTCACATGAGGCCTATGAACCGACATGGGATGCTGCACGGGTTTGGTTTGAACCACTGATGCCTCTTGTTTCAGCTGTATGAACGCTTGAAGTTTCTATCACAGTTTTTATTAGCTGCTTTGGAATTTAATAACAACCCACAACATTTTCCAATGAATAAAAGTCTAATTTACTACGCTCCATTGACATCAGACAATAGTGATTCAACTTCTATTCAGCTGATGAAAGCTTCGATAATTGCTGCTCTTAACACCCGCAGTCTGCAGGAAAGAAAAAAAAATGCATGGCGGATATAGATATAGATATTACACCTTTATTTATGCCGTATTTTCTGCTCCATGTGTATTTTGATGATCCTTTTAGTAAAGACAATGGAACACTTACTTTATTACACGTCTATATGTTCGTGTGAGCTGACCAGTAGGAAGATTATTTTATGATTTCAGTGGTTCCTCTTATAGTCTCTCACTGTTTCCTCATTTCCTGAGCATCTTTCATGAATTAGAGGAATAGCTTAATACCTGATGATGGGTCAGTTTCATTTCAAATTACCACAGTAGTTTGTGTAGGCATTACAGCTCAACAAAGGAAGCTTTCAGACAGTGTGGCAAACGGCTTTCTATGCCGTTTAGAGCTGGTTGTTTAACCTCTACAACTCATACAAACATATATAATATCTAAAATAAATGCTTATAATAGACTTGTCCGTTTGAACTAGTTTATTTAAGATTAAAATATATAAATGGTTTTTGAGGGACTTGTTCATTTAGCTTATTTAAGGTTAAAAACAAACAAAAAGAAAATCTTCATTTGAAATATTCACAATTTATAGCTTGTAGGATTTATAAGCTAAAGTGTATTTCTTTTCATGTATTATAAATGATCATTTTAAATCTATTATTATTTATAATTAAATTTAGTGGTAGCTTAATCACATTGAAATGCACTAGAGTCAAAAGCTGAAATTGCAGCTAGCTGTTGAGCTACGTAGCTTTAGCAGGATTTTAGCTGTTCTGTTTTTTTTCTCCACTGTGACCAGATTTAGCCTCTGCTTTATTTAGTTATGTGGACTAATAAACTGAATTGTTAAGAAGTCAGTTCATTAAAACTGTATTTTTCCTTTTAAAAATAGATAACATTACCCAGTGTTGTTTTAGCTCCAGCTGGGAATGATAGCCATGACTATCTCAAAAGCTAGCTTTAGCTTGATGTAGCTTTGTTTTTTAAACTTTCCCAGTCAACCGTTTCAGCTCTTAAGGGGTTTTAGTTGTAATTACTGCAAATGTTTTTACAGAAATCATACATTTTCTCATATAATTGTTTTGTCTATGGTAACAGAAGTCTAAAAGTCACATTCAGTTCTCAATTTTGACCAAATATGTTAAATAGCATTTTTTTTTTTTTGCCTTTGTAGAGCAGTGTACTTATTAAATGTAGCTAGCATAATCACAACAATATATACATTTCACCTACCATTTCAACTGCTTTTTGTGTGCTATCTAAGCTAGCTCACTTTGCTAAAATGTACATTCACTGTGATTCAAAATGTTGTTTGTCCTTATGAAGAAACAACAGGAAGGCAGTACATATGGCAGCATCTTTGTGACAGACATATGTAGGTAAATCTTTTTTAAAAGATTTTATGCTCCATAAAGCACGCTCAGTGATGCATTGTGCTAGAGAGGTGAACATATATAGGGCAGGTGTGCCATGAGGGAAAGTTTGTTTGGGTATTACTCACTTGAAATATGATACATACATAGTGTGTGTGTAGTCTACTGAGTATACATAAGCAGTTGATGTCATTAGATGTAATGTCCTAATCCTGTATGAATTAACCACTGCAGCTATGTTGACACTAGGAGTAAGAGAGGATCCATGCGTTTGCCTTTGCCTTTTGTAGTGGGGAAAGTGGCTTTGGATGTGGTCTGCTGCAAGTCATACATGCATGAATGATTACCTTCGAAGTATATTGTTTTTTTGTTGGTTTTCACTTTTTTAAAATTCTGTTTTCTTTGAGGTGTTTTGGATCAGGGAGAGACTACTTTGACTGATTGCATTACAGTATGTCGGAGTTATTCAACCCATACCAGAAGCAATTAAAGGATATTTGACTGTAGTTTGAGGAATGCAGACTCAATTTTTTTTGTGGGTTTGGGATTAGGTGCTTTTTTTTTTAAATATAAATTTTCCAAAGACATTACGGTAAAAGTGTGACCTTTACAAATGTAGCAAGACTAATTTAAATGGGGACACCCAAGTAGATATTCCTTAAGCCCCACTAGTCACCCAATTTCAGAAAGAGGGTGAATGGGGGTCACTGCTTGCCTGCAAAGAAATGTTTTGGTTTGACATGAAACAATAGAGATATTATATGTTACTTATTGAGTTTTAGCAGAAGGTAGATATTGTTTGCTTTGGACCTTGCTAGCCTAGTTGTTTCCCTGTTTCCAGTCTTTATGCTAAGCTAAGCTAGCTAACTTATGGCATTATGAGAGTGGTATCAATCTTCTTGTCTAACTCTTAACAAAAAGGTGAATAACTATCAAACTATGACTTTACCATACAGTTGTCACCATGTGCAAACAGCCAGAGAGTCAATGTGTTTTGGGGTGGTTATTCAACACCATTCTCCTGAGCGAGATATCTCAAAAACACTTTGAGGGAAGTTCTTCAAATTTGGTACAAATGTTTACTTGGATTCAAGGATGAACTGATTAGATTGTGTTGATAAAACTCATAAAACACATTTATGGCCATAACTCAAGAATGTATGCTAATTTAGACAAGGTTTCACACAGATGTTTTTTATTTTTTTTTATCCAAAAGGTTAACTTTGCTGTGACATCATAATGTTCTGCACAAACATTTTTCTGGCCATTATTCAATGCTACATCTCAGGAACAGAAGAGGAGATTGTGACCATATTTCATATGGTCATAAACTGAATTGGTGATACTAATCTTGGATGTCCACCTTAAAAATGTGGTAACTGTTTAGATCTTCTGTGCTGCCAGTTTGAAAATGTGTTGCGCCACATTTTATTTGTAACTTCTTTGCAGCAGCATCCATATCTCAAGCATCGTCTGCTGTCATGAATGCAGCTTTGTGTTCTGTCGAAATCAGTGTTATTGGCCAAACAAGTGAACACATACAGGGAAAATACACTTAATACCTTTTGTTAAATCCCCTTAAAGTCTTGAGTAGGGACAGACATGGAGGTAAACTACAACTTAACTGATTGGCATACAACTGGAATATGTAGAGGTAATATTTATAGTTTTTAATGTTAAATAAAGTCATAATTCAGTCCTCTGAATACTGCTGTATTCAAACGACAAAAACAACCCTTCTGCTGGCACACTGCCTATTATAAGCCAAATGTATTATCCTTTCTCTAGAATAATTGTAATATCATATTTTTATATATGTGAAGAACAGTAGCCTATATGTTTAATTTAGCTGGTCATTAAATACTCTATCAGGCATTGTTGTGATATACATGGACAGCTTGTTGAGAAATTGCATAGACTATTACAATTGAAATATAATACATATATTACATACATAAATATATGTGCTTTGCAGGCTTGTTTTCTCTTGAGTAAATAGAGCTGTAATTAGCTTAGTGTGTGCATACCTACTGTATTGTGTGCACAGGCACATATGCAATCTACTGTGCACACATTCCTCCCATGCATGGGTGGACTTTTGCATTGCACGCACACACACATACACATGCACATATACAGCCCCATACATTAAATCTATGTAACTTGTGCGCATTGTCATACGCTGATGGAAACATAAACACACACACACACACACACACACACACACACACACTAAGATAGTGATCATACATCACATCTCTGCGCTGCCTCCAACGCTATTAGGCTGCCAGCCAGCCGCTGACCACTTTCCCTAAGTCTCCTCTGTTCCCAGACGTAGCTGAGAAATTGCACGTAGCACAAAGTTTTTCCTCGAAACTCTTACAAACTTTATCTTTATCCATCTTCCTTTCCCTATCTTCTCTCTCTCTCTCTCTCTCTCTCTCTCTCTCTCTCTCTCTCTNTCTTACCAAAAAAAACCCAAACAAACACACAAACGCACAAATGGGATCAACTTTTTCATCCATTCATTCAAGAATATGTAGTTTAACACACACACACACACACACACACACACACATACACACACACTTAGAGGCACCTGGCCTGCCTCTGAGCCCAACCTCCTCCCTTAATGTCGGTGTCATTAGCCGCACTCTCAGGGAAGCTGTCAGCTTCGTGTTGCTGCTGGAATATGAAACCAATAATTACAGCAGAAATCCTCTCAGTGAGGCTGCATTAACTTAACGTGCTGTTGATTGACTCCTGGGCTCATAAGCCGTGCTGCACATATTCACTGTAGGTTTTTCATCTGCGAGCTACCACTGTGGTGTACCGCTCCAGGTAATTGTTGCACTGCAGGCACTGCGGTTTGGTGGCTGTAATTTTTATTACATAAGTATCGATTATTACAAAGAGGGGGTTACAATTTAGTCTTAAGCACGCCTGTAACAACTATAATAACAGCTAAGCTCTTCAGTTTTCAGATATGATTTTCTTTTTTAGGTATTAGTAGAATTTACTTAATTTAAAATTGCAGAATTTTGGAAAATAGAGTTGTGCAGTGACAAGATAATTTCAGAATTACAGCATTATGGGCTGTAATTATAATAGTCTTGCATATTTATAGAGTGATACTTTCATTTTATGTATTTGCCACCATCTATACTAACTCCTAACAGGCTGTGATTGACGTCAGCCAGTATACTGAAACAATAGAGATCAAATTAAATGTCAAATTTCGCTTTGCATGACTTCTTGAGAGCTGGGTGTGAAAGCTGGTTGCCTTTTTGATTATCGGGTAAAAGAATCATTTTTTCCACATATTTAGAGTCAATTAGAGCAGGCTGACTTCGATTTTTATAGAATAGAATATCTTCCATAAACCACTTCAACCATCTTCATAAATACCCATTTAAATCCCAGAGTAATAATTCCCAGGACTGTCAGTGCAGAGGAGAAAACAATTTTAGTGCCAAGAGTGTTTTCTCTTCTTTTAGTCTGTTCTTTTATCTTTCTCTCCTCCGTTGCCGGCCAGAGCTTTTTTTTTTTTTTTTTTTTTTTTTTTTCCTCCAAGCTGCACCAGTCCTTAAGGCGTTCATTTTCCTTTACGGCGCAGTTAAAACCTGTTTCACACTAAAGTATCCTTCACCGACTGTGTGTAATTATTTATGATTCATTTGTTCCTGCTAAGCTGACAGGTTGCCCGAGAGACATATTCGTGTAATTTGATGCTCAATTTGCAAGCATGCTGGAAACAAAGGACATGCCAATTATATCAGTAACAACACAACTGAAACATCTTCTAACCACAGAAAAATGATTGAAATGATATTCAGTTCAGTTCAATTCAGTCACTTTATTATCCCAGGTGGGAAACTTGATTTGAAGTCAGGGGTATGAGATAGAAAAAAAATAACAAAAAAAAAAAAAAAAGAATACAAAAACATAAAATCCCAAACTTTTTCATGTACATACAATATCAGAACACAGTAAAACAACTAAACAATCTCTAAAATGTTAACTTGCATGTGCAAATTAAGGAGAGTTATTGCACAGGGAGCAAGGGAGTTTTAGCGCGATACTCAAAATCTAGAGCCTAAGGGAAGAGTTTCAAATTTAAAGTGAATGGAGTGGTCTGTGCAGTCTAATATATAGAAGACAGTAGATGACTATCTACTGTTCAAAGATAGCCATCAGGAGGGTCTATAAGACACTTGTCACCTGATTAACCACCTTTACAATATAGCTCAGGTTGTAGAACCAAGCAAAGATTCTAAAATGACTCTGAAAACATCTTTTTTTTTTCTATCCACATTAAAAAGCACTACACTTCTACAGATGTTGCTGTTCCTTCTGAAAGACTGGACCAGAATTTGCATCAAATTTCAGATTATTATGAATGACTGTTCCAACAAATTCAATGCCAATTCATTTAATGAAGGTCTTGGCGTGGACTTTGTAGAACATAATAAATATCTTGGACCAGTCATCTAACAGTAAGTTGAAATTTGAAGAAAAAATTATGATTCAGCTCAATGTTGGTGTTATTCTAATAATGTCATGTCTTATTCATACGCTTACATAACATTGTGATTATGGAGCTTGTTTCCTGTTCTAAACCTACAGGGACAAAACATGTGTCTACAGGTCATCACAATAATCTCATGATACTCTCTGTGATGATATCTGTAGCTCTTGTGGTGTCACTATTACAATGTTATAGTGACTCCACTGTAGTAATACATGATGGACTTTATGTGTTAACCTATTACCGCAAGTTGTTATGGTATAATGGGCGTATTCAACTGTGCAGCTCATTATTATTACATTTTATAGTATTTTATTGCTTTGTCTCTCTAATCTAGATTATCTCTAATTTTAGAAGGAGTGGTTGGTGTACAGTAGTGATTGTCATATAACCTTATCATAATTTGTGTATGAACCAGTATCTATAGTTAAGTTTGGACACTCATGCAAATGAATGGAAAGGTGTGTCCAAACTTTTGCCTGCCGCTCTATGTATGTGTATCGTATAGCCTGTACTATACTTTACGCTCATTTAGCTTGTGACAGTTTATACAGCTTTAATTTGACACAATAATCAGAACTCAAAAGTCCACCTTTTCATGAGCTGTCAACCACATCTCGTGGATAACAACAGAGCTGTATCCATGTCAACAGAGCAAACACCATCAGCAGATGAAGACCATAAGATGTGGTTGAAGGCTCCAGAGAAAAGCAATGAAGTGGACGTTGGGTTAAGACTGTTTTCCTAAATTACTGTTTTCATGGTTAGACCCTCTCCTTATGTTTAAGACTTAATGCAAAACCATTTCGATGCTGGTCTACCACATTCAAAGCAATACAGTGGCATGAGTCAAACCCATGTCAAGGGGCTTAGCAGCATGGGTCAAGTTCAGAGAGGATATCCAAGTTAATGGTTTGGACAAAGGTCTGATGCTGCTAGATTAAACTATATTACCATGAATTGGGAATAAATTTAATGATAACGACACTTTCCAATCATTTAATTTACAAAGAGAAGCACAGATGTTTTGCCAGATGTGGTTATGCTCTATTTATAGATTGTGAACCTTCTAAGACCTACCCCTTGTTCACAAAGGCATTGAAGTATATAATAGATGACACTCTAAGTACTTGGGATCTCCCTGCCCACGAGCCTCCATCTATTACGTCATCCATTGATTCGATGTCAGAAGATGCCATCTGCGAAGTTATTAGCAGGATGAACTCTTCCACTTGTGCCTTTACCATGCAAACCATGCTGTTTAAACCCTGTTTCCAAAGCCTCTCCCAAGTAACAACAAGTATAATTAACTCCTCTCTTAATTTAGGCATCTTTGCCACAGCTTTCAAGACTTCAATCGTAAAACCTCTCCTCAAGAAATTCAATCTAGATTACTCAGCGCTGAATTACAGACCCATTTCTACCGTTCTTTGGTAAACTTTGGGAGAGAATAGTTTTAAAATTCACTACTTGTTCATCTTTACCAACAATGGCATTTTAGAAAAGCTCCAAACTGGTTTATCGAGTAAACCGCAGCATGGAGCCAGCCCTACTGAAAGTTGTAAATGACTTCAGAATTATTGTGAATTTAAAACAACGTGGCTTTACTTCTTTTCTTAGACCTCACTGCAGTATTTGATATAGCTTGACCGCGAAATTTTAACCGATGGACTTTGGGTAGAGGGAGGGGGGATGGGTGAGTCCTCTCTGATTGTGTGTTTGCTTGGTTTCAGTTTTATTTATGGATCGTTTTGCCAGCCTTAATGGTGATGTATCAGAGACTCAACCCCAATTTTGTTTTCATTATATTTACTCCCACTTGGAAACATTATTAACCGTCACCACATCAATTATCTTTTTTTTTTTTTTTATGCCGACGATACGCAATTCTACATCTCTTTATTGCCAAATGACCCCAATGCACTGCATGCTGTTATTGACTTTCTAAATGACATGAATGTATGAATGAGAGAAAAAAAAACAACAACTTCAAAACAGAATGAAGAAAAAAGTGAAATACTTTTAATAGGACCCAAGCAACAAGAGAAACACTGCAATCAATGCTTGATGGTCTTAACACGCATCACACTCTTTGGAGTGGTTTTAGATTTAAATTTTAATTCCTCATTTTGATAAGACTTCCTTTTTTTTTTAACTCAGAGAGACGCTGAAATGTTCATTCACGCTTTCATTACTACCCATTTTAACTATCGCAATTCACTTTTTACTGGATTACCTAAAACGTCTTTAAGAAACAGCTTGTTCAAAATGCTACGGCCACAGCCTTAAGACTGCTCAAGACACCACACTAGCTACCTGTATTTTTCAGATCTGGTTATTTTACTCGTTTATAAAGCTTTAACCCTCCAAACATCTGAGATTTTCTTTCATTTTATGTTCGAGCCAGATCATTACGGTCCTCCACCGCTTTTCTTTTAAATTTTCCTTATGTGTCCTATAAAAGTAGCGGTGAGGCTGACTTCAGATTTTATGGAGCATACTGCCTCTGGATATTAGAATGGAAAAGCTCTTTCTCTGTATTTTTCTTTTTTTTAAAGGAAATTAAAGACCTGTGTTTTTAATCTGGCTTTTTAATTTTAATTTGGAGGAATGTTATAACTTCAGCTTTAGTTTTTAAGTTTTAATCATTGGTTTCATTATTTTTATCCCTGGTGTGTATTTTATTTTTTATTTTATTGGCTTTTATTTACCTATTTTAAACACTTTATTGCTTTATTGTTGTAATTTTTAGCCTTGCAGAATTTTATATATATTGTGGTCTATTCTGCTCTATTGTCTATGTTGTTGTAATCCTGCTATGTGAAATACTTTTGGCTGTATGCTTGTATGAAAAATGCAATATAATTTTTTTCTTTTTTTGTGTGTGTGTGTCTTTATTAAGCAAGGACCATGCACAAAAAAAAAAACATTATTCTCAAAATGGGAAGAAATGATTCATGCCAGATTTAGCTATTAGCTCATTTCCATTTGTGGTCACTTGGAAGGTACACACAGAACAATTACAGAAGAATATACAGACCAATCTAAAAATACACATCAACATATAAAGTAAATAAAGTTGAGCTAAATATATTTTGTACAATGTGGAAGTATTTTGTTGTGTGAATACACTTTTAATTTGTTTTTATCTTTCCCTCTGCTTAAATTTCAGGTGAAAATTTGGTTCCAAAACAAACGATCCAAGTACAAGAAGATCATGAAGAACGGGCCCTGTGGACCTGAGGGAGACCACCTGGCACCCCCAGCGCCGTCCTCTTCCTCTCCATGCTCCCTGTGGGACATCAGCATGGCTGCCAAGGGGGCACCAGTGCACTCTGGAGGATACATGAACAATTTTGGACACTGGTACCCCGGACACCAGCAGGACTCCATGCCGAGGACTCAGATGATGTGACAGACATGAGGACACAGCACTTCCAGGACAAATTTGTGGATTTATACCACCAAGCTGACTGGAGCTGTTTGGGACATGGACGTTGTTTAGAGTCTGAGCCGCTCTGGAGGCAAAAATGACAGAAATAAACCACAGAGGACAGAGCTAATCTGAGGAAGTTCAGCTTAATGAATATACAATAAAGTACAGACAGCTACCAAGCACATCAGTCATTTGATACAAAATGTTGCTTTGAATTTCTTCTTTTCTATCATTCACAAAATAGGTCATGAGGACTGTAACCATAGAAATGGCGTAGAAATTGCTACATGTTAGCACAAATGCACCTATAGCATGATAAATAGCCCCTTTGATACTGCAAAACAACTGTTAGCTGATGTTAGCAAATGCTAATTTCTAGCTTTGGAAACAATTTAATTTGCCAAGTCATTAGCTAGAGATGAAAAATGCTAAATGCTTGATTTTAACTGGTCAATGGTTCCACTATGAGGGCTGAATGCTCAGTTCTGATTGGCTGCAGCACTGAGAGCTGAGCATTTATCGCCCCACAGAGCCTATAGCTGACCTTTCCAACTCTTGCTGCCAATTAGCTAGTTAAGACTTGTGAAATATTTGACAGCTCCAGTTGATTGATTTAACTGGCAGTTATTTCTGCCTCCAGAGCAGCTCTGCCTGCCAAGAAATTGTTGATAAAGCTACAACTCCAAGCTAATGCTAGCTCTGCATCTCTGATTCTGGACAATTCAGGGTTTTTTTTGTCTTTTCAGTAGGTTACAGTGGGGCAGGTACACATATAAAAAAGAAAGGTTTGTTCACGGGTTCTTTGTAGTTTTTCTTTATGGAGCTGTAGGGCCTACTGATTCAAAGGACACTCTGGTTTGCTAAAGTTCAAAAAACAGATCAGATGAAAGAACTAGAGAGAAGTTCTTTGAATTCTGGCTAGTTTAAGTATTTTATGAATTCTGACAGAATTGTGTGAAGCACTATAGGTTCTATGTAGCATATAGACCTATGAAGAGCCATTACAAAACAGTTACAGCACTAACATGGGTTCTGATAAGGTGTAAGAACAAACAACCATTTTATGGTACTTTATAAAACCTTTTTTAAGTATATGGGAAATAGGCACTGAATGGACATGGCTACTATTGTATGAGTCCAATTTTAGTTTTTTTTAATAAAAGATCTATATTAGTTCAAACCAAAAAATAAAATACCAGAAATGTATTTGAAAGACATTTATGTATAGAAGGTCATTAATGACTAATGCTGAATTTGTATGTTCTTAAAATTTATCCAGTTGACTAAATTAAAATAATTGGGCCTGTCACTCCAGATACTTGTTGTTTGTTTATGTCCCCAGGAAGTGAATATTAATGAGTTTGAACAGTTGTTGTTATAAAATAATGGAGTGTAAATTGCAGGGACTTTACCATGCTACATACCGTTTAATTAATAGTTTTACATTTCTAATTGTGCAACATTTTATTTTATTTTTTATCCACCAGTGGATTTGTAATGATGGTCTCTGTCATTGTTTCATTCCAACATTTTTTTTTTTTTAATTCTGCTTCCCTAAAAAAATGAACTTCAGTTTATTGTCTCCTGAAGTTTACATTTTTATATACAGTACAATATAAGTCGTGATCTGCGGACAGGATTTTTTTTTCAACAACCTCTTAAAATACTGAATTAATATTTTGACGATAATTCAGTGGGTCAAAGAAAGGCTTTGTTATTTGAAATAAATCAAACCCCAGTGATGATTGCCATCTTATCTGATGTTGTTTATTGAACTTATATTGAACAGTGGAAATCATGTTTTTGCATCAACAACCTCTGTAACAGATAATATCAAACTTAAGAGGGAAAAATAACATATTCCGTGTCAGTGTACCTCACCACCCTGGAGGCATTTTCTCTAAAGTTGTAAATCATGTTCGGCGCGCACCCCTCAAACATCTGGAAAAGCAAAAGGAGTCGTCAAACATCGTCAATGATTTTATAAAATGACCACGTCAATTATAGGTAATTTAGGACACAGCTTGTTAAATAAAGCTTTCACTCTGGCGCTGTAATTATCTGTAATTGTCAGTCAAGGGAATATCCTTCTGCTTCAGGCCCTTTAAAAAGCGCAAGGAAGTAGTGGATTACACCAAACTGCATTACTGAGGGCTAATCCTTTCATGAAAAAAATACATAAATCTTTTGAATTACATAACATTCAAAACAGGACTTTTTCATTTTCTTTTGAAGACGAAAAGGGAATGCGAATTAGAAAATATTCCATTACTAAGTTAGAGTTATTGAGTGTTCAGGTCCCTGCTTTCACCGGTCAAACACAGTGAAAAGACAAAAGGAAATTCTTGGCAAATTACTTTTCAGTGCAGTTTAATACGAGAACAAAAGGCTATGATAACATAAGATGTGTGTCAAAGACTAAATGTGTGTGAGTATGAAAAGATGATAAAATAACTTTTATTGTGCTCTTTAAAAAGTGTGTCGCATTCACGACCACACCCGGAGGTGCTGTAGTGTCATGCTATATTATAGCAGAGCCGTTGTCATATTATCTTCCCAGTGTGCTGAAAGTTTAGAGCAAAAGTTTGGTTTGTAACACACATCGACGAAATCAGCACAGCTGGCAAAATAAAGATGAAAAGATGGGCTTAATTAAAAATAATGAACTGTGTAGGTGGTCTGTGTAGGCTCAAACTCTCTGTCCTGGATAAACATATTACAAAAAATCAGTAACATCTCCGTGCAGACTTCTTAAGATCCGAAACACATTTATACCTGAAATGACTGAAGTGGCTTAATTGTCCTGAAAGCACATGGAAAACTTTCTTTTCTGTTCCTCTTCAGTCTAATGGAGACAGTTGACTGCTGTCTTTTTTAAAGGGAAACACATGTTGGGGAACCTTAATTTTTGCCACAACATTAAGGCACCTCAGTAATATAAATGGCATTAGTTAAATACATTTTGTTGTTGTAGAGATCTGTATAAAATGTACGCAAGCAGCACATCTGCAAAAATGTATTTTCAAAGTAATTTTAATGATGATTTATTATTCCTAGTATGTTCAACATCAAATGTGTTTTATATTGGAACCTTGCTGCTCGTTCAGCGAGTGTCAAATCAGGTGAAACACAATGTTAAAGGACATTTTCGTAATTTTGTTTAAAAACAATATTCAAGTGCCCAAATTAAATCACTGTCTATCAACGCATTTTTTTTTATTTTATTTTCTTTACTAAAAAGACTGTAATTGTGGAAGATTCAGATTTTTTTTCCCAAAACAAAGACTGCATTTTGTCCCCTTATCAATTACTTACTTGAAGGCATAAGCAAAAAAGATCTTCTAATCGTCAATATGAACCAAAGAAATGATTACAGCAAGTAAAAGTCTGTTTCATTGCTCATATGGACACCTGACTGCTGTTATATCTTGAAAAAGTTTGACTTGAAAAATTTTTGAACTTACCCTTTAACCACTGGAGAGCACGTGAAATGATCATTTCCAATACATTATGAAGGTGAACATTATTTAAAGTCACAAATGCAATGAAGTCATATGTTTGAGTAAGAGTAACAGATCTAACTGAAGTGTAAACTTTTACACCTTTTATACATCTTATTGACTAAATGCTAACTTAGAAAATATGGCAAATCAAAAAAATATTAATTTATTCCATGTATATGTATGAACATGTTTATATGAATGTATAAAAATGTAACTAAGGTATATAATTAGGATTAGCATTCATTTACTATAGCTATTATTAACATATATATGGTTCTAAAACATGGTTATAACAACATTGAACTATTGCTTGATGAAGTAGCATGTTTGTCAGAAGGCATTCTCGTGTAATGCTGTCGGCTTCTCATGAGAAATTTTCTTCCTCTTCCTCTTAAATCTGGTGTTGACAGTTGACTGCTGTCTTCTTTAAAGAGAAACACATGTTGGGGAACCTGAGTATTATACCATGAAATCCATGTACGTTTGAAATTAAACAATTTATTTTAGCCTTCATTTATTGGGGAACCACAGTCCAAGTTGGGGGGGAAGTTATGCTTCACAGATTTTGACATTGTATTTTTCTTTTTTGGACTCTTTATTTTATAAGTTACGAGGTCTCCAGTCTCTCACATCCCTTTTAATCTGTTTTTTTTTTTTAAAACTTGTGTTCTTTTCTTCCGAGGATCAAACATCCCTTTCAAAAAAAAAAGCCACAAACTGGAATTTTTCAGACGGCCCCGACTTATTTAATCGGCTACTGTGAGCAGCATCCTGTTGCCTCTGGCGGAGTTCACACCATAGAGTTTTATGGAAGAGTTTGCTTCACAGACTTCAGACACGTCGTACTGTCCTAATGAAGTGATGGAAGCCCGTCGGGAGCTGAGGGAACATGGCAACCCACAACTGTCTGCTGAAAAGAGGGCAAAAGAGGTAGAGAATGTGGGGGGAAAAAAGAGAAAGCAGAGGGCCACCCACTCACCTAGTCACACACACACACACACACACACACACACACACACACNCACACACACACCTGGCTAAAAAGCAGCATATAACATTAGCTTTAGAATTAACTTTGAACAATGTAATTTTCATATACATTGTTGTTCAAAGTGAGGACCGTACACTGGCACGGCGCTAGATGTAAATGATGAATGGTTAAAGTACTTACAGTAAGACAACACTCATATCCTTTATTTTCATTCAGCTATATCAACATGTACTTATAAATGTTTGAAAATCACAATCTGTAATCCAAAAGTAAATAAGAGTATGTCAAAAACACAAAAAACAAGACTGAACACTTCAATAAATTGATTGACAGGGTTTGATACGGAAGTTGAAAGCAGCCAAGATATTTTTTTCATTATTATTATTCCATTAAGCTCTATTAAGAAAATAAATATTTTTCTTTCAACACGAAGAGATACTGTGGCTTGTGAATGCATTTGAATGCGAAGATAAAATGTGAAGTGAAATAGTCCTCATATTGTTAATTTAAACAAATAATTAGAGATCTACAGATTATCTTGATCAGGGTCATGATAGTTATGAAGAAATGTTTAGCGGATGTGGCAGCAAATTTTTTTTTTGTAACCACTGCATACACACACGGAAACAGTGTGGGATTAGGGTTTGAAAACTGATAATTTTGTATATTATCAATGGGTGTGACAATCAACCATGTTTATCGCAGCTGTTACTGGCACTTATAGCGTAATCAAGCTAACGGAAACAATCTCAAATTAGCTTTATGCACACCAGATTCACTGTGGTTACCTTGATTCTGTCTCGTGCAATCAGTGCCAGGCTTCTGCAAAATAACATGAGTTATCTCGGCCAACAGCTGCTCCATCATCTCCTTTTTTTTTTTTCTAAATAACTGTGGCTTTCTTATTATTGGCTACCTAACCGATTGATAAAATCAGGAGACAATAGCATATTTATCTCGTCAACTAAAGAACTGTTAATGTTCTTCATGTTCATAAATAGTGTGTGTTCTAAAGCAGCGGTGTATCTTCAATCAT